>QEPC01005433.1:6040895-6051924 GCA_003113815.1 Sphenodon punctatus | reverse complement strand
GGCCCTTGTGGCCCCGCTGGAAGTTTGGGGGGGGACTCACCTCCAACCTGGAAGCGCCTTCCATGCCTGCTGCCCGCTCTCCCTACGCCGCCGCGTGGGAGGGATCGAGCCCTTTTTTGCCCCTGCCTCTGTTACTCGGGCAGTTTGGGCTGATCGGGCCCGCTGCTACTGCAGGGGACCGATCCTGACGGGGGAGAGGCCGCCTTGCTCCGCGGTTCCCTTCTCCCAGGCTACTGCGCGGGAGCCGGCTGGGTTTTTAATCCGCGCTGCCGCTGGCTACTACCAAGGCAGGGAAACCCTCTCAATTTGCCCCGTCAAGTTGTTCTTTTTTCTTTCTTTGCTCTGATTCGTTTCTTTCTTTTCCCAGAGCCCGCGCCTGAAACTCCCGCCAGTCCAAGGCAGAAGAAAAAACTGAAGAGGAGAGGGTAGCGCAGGAGGCGCATGCGCACTGGAAGAAATTTGTATCTTTTGCCGCCTGCCGGTCAAGGAGGAGCTACCCAACCGGAGGACTGCCTGCCTCAGAGGGAGAAAGACAAATCTTAAAAGAAGCAGAATGTTTCCAGAAGAGTATCCATACCAGATACTCTCTGCACCAGGATGCCCTCTTGCTGCTCACCCGTCATAGGAAGTGGGACAAGTTATAGTTTGGGAGAGGTAGGCTAGCCTAGTGGCTAGACACTTTCACTATTCATGGCACAGTGCTTTGTAATGGCCACTGTGTAACTATTATAGATTTGATTATCCTACAGCGTTCAATGCTTTCAGATTAACCAGTGGCTTAACTAAAATGGGTTTGAGGCATCTCAGCCAAGAGGAAACAAGACATTCCTTTCTTGCCTACCCCGTGACAGAAAATGACTTACTGCCTGGGATGTAGATACAACAGTGGTGCTCACAGGAACCTGGCGCACAGCAGTAGCTCCTGCTCCTATAGTTATAGGAGTGCCTGCTGCCCCTGATGCTACAGCAACTGCCTTAGAGACTGCAGCCGTCATAGTTGGTAAAGAAACAGCTGAAGTATGGACAGAACCAGGCAAGCTCACTGAAGAGGATGAGGGCACTTGCTTGGCATGGGTGGCGACAGTAATAGTCTGCCCAGTTTTTGATGGCATAACCCCCAGCCCTTGCACAATTCTTATAGTGGCAGCTGGCTTGGCCTCAGTAGATGCCACTGTGGTAATGGCTTTGCCCTTCTGGTCTGCCACAGTCATGCCTAGAGCAGGCATCAGTCTGAAAGCTGAGCTGGTTGACTCTGCAGTCTTTAAATCAGGAGTCACTTTAACAACTGTGGATCCAGCTGGGCTGGGAGAAGCAGATGTGGCTGTACTGATCTTGGCTGGGGAATCGGCAGACTGGACGGGGTTGGATGTCACATGCAAAGTTGCAGAGATGCCCTTTCCAGTTGTACTGCTTCCAGTGGCTGCAGAGAAGAGGTCCTGAGTCAGTTTGACAGTGGTGACTTGGGATTTGGCCAGGGTGGCCATCATGTCTGGGGTAATGCGAAGCACAGTCTGTCCCTTGGCATCAGTCGTGATGGAGGAGGGAGGCAGGCGCAGGACATCCTTGCCTTGAATACGAAAGTTAGTGGCTGTGAGCGGGATGCCACTTCCAGGCTGAGTTTTCATACCAAGCTGCCCTGTAATAGCTACCTGAAAAAACAAAGCAGCACAATTATATTGTGTCAAGTCAAAAACCAGTCTCAAACAGGACTTCAACATAGTAAATAATCTAACAAAAACTTCCAGTTTACAACAAATAGTTAAGGCAGGTTCTTAGTACTTTTCTTAGTACTTTTCCTAAGCCCAGCAACCAAAGGAAAAAAAAACCTCAGTCCCCTCATCCCCCCATCTCCCAAACTCCTGCCAAACCCATCTTAACGTAT
This sequence comes from Sphenodon punctatus, assembly GCA_003113815.1. Classification (NCBI taxonomy): domain Eukaryota; kingdom Metazoa; phylum Chordata; class Lepidosauria; order Sphenodontia; family Sphenodontidae; genus Sphenodon; species Sphenodon punctatus. The sequence continues at coordinate 6,050,042 of QEPC01005433.1, read as the reverse complement.
GCAGTGTTAAGTTTTGTTTGGTTTCCTAACCTCAGCCTCATGGCCTTAGGGTTTTTTGGGGGGGGAAGGGTTTTCCTGCCAGGCTGCTGCCTGTTTTGCATGATATATATACACGTGCAATTACTGGTTTCTTTCCACCCACGCATCATAGAGTCAGCACACACGTAATTCCAGAGAGGAGCTTTGCCCATGGTGCATGTGGGGAGAGTTGAATGGGTTTGACATAGTATCCTCTGGATTAATCAATCTATGATCAGCTATACTCTTGCTGTTCTTTGAAACTGTACTACCTCATTCCTCCCCACCAAGCTAACTGTCCATTCATGTTAATCATCGTTTCCCTGTTTTGTTCTCTCCATTCTACATAGTCTCTTTGTTGGCCATTAATAAAAATCTTTTATTTCTGCTGGAGTTTTTTTTATTTTGGTCAGAGGGATACTGCGATCGCTTGCTATATTCTAAGTAGTAAAAATATTTTCCTCTCAATGGGTTTAGCTTGTTGTCTGTCTGCAAGTTAAGCAACTCTGTAGAAAGGCGAAGAATATCCTGTCTGTTGTTCTAATGTTGCAGCAACCTGTAATAAAGAAACTTATTGAAACAGTCAGCGGTTTTGGCTTTTGCATTGCATAGTCATTAAGGCAGGTTTGGCAGGAGTTTGGGAGATGTGGGGTTGTTGTTTGAGGTTGGTTTTTTTCTTTGGTTGCTGGGCTTAGAAATTATTAATTAACTTGATTTTTAGGGTTTAAGTACTAAAATCTGCCTTAACTATTTGTTGTAAACCGGAAGGGCATTTTGTTAGATAATATCAGTTTTGGCCAAGAAATGGAAGTTGCCAGACTCCTCCTCACCCGCACTGTGTCCCTTTAAAAAAAAACAGAATTTACAGCCAATGTGAATGCTGAAAAATAGCATTCTGCTTTTTAGCATTTGGGGGTTTGGGGAAGGGAGATATCACTACCCTCATCCTCCACCAGCAAGGCTTTCCCCTGCACTTGCCCCCAGTCAGTCACCAGCCATGTCGTCAGAGTGCTCAACTTAACTTTGCTTCTATTGCGGAACACAGCATTTTAAACAGCCCAAATTGCCGGTTTGCATTCCTTCAATTTGTGGAAAAGAACCCCAGACCCTAGCCCAAACAACACTTGATTTTTCTGTGGCTAAAACAGAGTCATCCACAGATCTGACATGAAAGCATCCCTCTGCCAGCCCAGAAATAAAGTGCCAGAAAAACGCAATGCAAGTCAATGGATGCCACTGCATTGCAACTCCCGCCCACCTTAACTAATAGAGATGCTCCCGCACCTCTATAATAATAATCTTTATTTTTATATAGCTCCCCCCTGCCATGGCACTCAGAGCACTTTACAAATAACACAACTTTTAATCCTCACAACAACCCTGTGAGGTAGGTTAGGTTGAGAGAATATTGCGACTGGTTCAAGGTCACCCAGTGAGTTTCTGGTTACGGCGAGACTTTAACCGGGGTCCCCCCTCCTTCCCTCCCTGTCCAAGTACTGCACACTTAGTCATTACACCACACTGGCTCTCATGCTGACAACACAGGTTTCTGCAAGACCCACACAGCAGATCTCACACCTGGACTTGTGGGTCCATAAGGAACCAATTTATCAATAAGCATTTGGAAATGTCACCAAAATATCACAAGTAAACAGCCAGCTAAACTTTGCCTGCAACAAGGAACTTGGGAAATTTTTACCACTAGGTTTTCACATATGTATTCTCTGGTTCTCTGACAAACCACAAGAGAGCATGCATCTCACCTGCTTGATGATATTCTGGCCAGCTACATTCTGGATGACTGTGGTGGATGAAGAGCTGGGTGTAGAACTGCCTGGAGAGCTGACTGCTGGCTTGGCAGTGGAACTGGGTGCTGCAGAGAGTCCTGTCACAGTAATACCAGCCTGTCCTGTCACAGAAGCACCAGGTCGCTGTACCTGCACTGGGCTGGTTTGGGCTTTCACTGGTAGAGTCATAACAGCCTAGTAACAAAAGATGGGATCGCATGCATTAAGTCGCTGAGAAGACAGACACTTTCCCTTTGTGCTCTTCTCCCATTTGTCTCCATACTGCCCAGCACACTTGGAATCCTGACCAAACATACCTCCACCCTTTCTCCAATTACCTCCTTGAAACTCTTCTTCAAATTACCTCATAAACCTCTCCTAAAAATGAACTTCTTGCAGGAACCCTTTTTCTCCCAATGATGCTCCCTTACTAAATAATAGGTGTGACACTGTAGCGGTCTAGTCAAAGCGCACGGCTCAGTAGGAGTCTAATCCTGCAGCTGGAAAGAGAGTAGCTCTCCTGAAAAAAATCCTTTCCCATTCCTTGCCTTCATTTAGCTTGCTAATCTTAGTCTACGTTCCAGCAGTCTTAATTGTTTGGAAAACGTGGCAGACATTTCTGGTCCAATTTAAAAAATAAATACCAAAACACATCGTAGAAAATAGAAGGTGGCACAATGGCAGATGTGCCTCACCCAAAGGTGTCTGCTTGACAGGCATCTGGTTGATCCCTAGGTACAGTCTCTACAATGCTAGGGGGATCCTTCAAGGTAGAAAGTTACTAACGTTGAACCATCATTTGCTTCATGTAGGTAAACTCTCACCTGAGGCACTACCTTGGTTTGTGCGGAAGTGGCTGGGACACGGATCTGAGGCACTGATGTTGGCAGCTGCTGCTGCTGCGTTACCACTGGGGCCTGTTGTGACACAGGGGGTAGGCTGGATTGTGCAGTAACCACCCGGACCTGTGGCAGTCCCGAAGAGGCTGTGTGGCTCACCACCCGAGTTGGAGGTGGCTGTGGCCCAGCCTGCGTCTGGGCGCTCTGTGCCGAAGAGAGCAAGGTCCCAAGTTGGGGCATGGTAGGAGAGGATACCAGAAGAACACTGCGAAAAACAAAGTCACTGGGTTAATGGACCTAAAAAAAAAGGGGGGGGGGGAAATCAATAATTTTCTCAAAATACACTTGCTTTCCACAATTAAAGGAATACAAGAAGGGGAAGGTGTTACCTTTGGCTGGATTTAGCTGGCTCTGATCCAGCACTCGGTACACTCTTGCTAACCACTGAGACTGGTGGAGGTGAAATAGGTGTTGCTGGCAAGGCTGGGGTAGTGGGTGTCATCGGAGTCACGGGAGTTGGTGGCATGCTGGAATCACTGAGGTTCAGCTGGCTCAGCTCCGAAGTGCCACTGGTAAGCACTTTCACTGAACTCTCCTTGCTACTGGACTTCTAGAATGACAGAACAATCAGGGGATCCTTAGAGAAATAAACCCAGCAAGGGCACTGTGCAGGGAGATTGTGGGGGAGATCTTGAAAACATAGGTACTGGAGGAGGCCATGCATTTGGCAGAAGGAGGACTGTAGCAGGGAATAGCCTGATGGGGCTGCTGCCCCTTTAAGAGGGCAACAAGCACCTGCCTGGGGACTGGGCAGAAACTGGGAACTGAACCAGACAGCTGGGTAAGGCTTGGCAGCTGTCAGCCCTGTAAGAGAAAGGAAAAACCCAGCAGAGATACAGGAGTGTGGCAAGACATTGGCCCTTTAAGGGCTGGCAGCCTGGAGGTCTGGCCACACCCACTCTGCAGATATAAGAGAAGGGAAGCCAAAGAAGGCCTCAGTCTGTGCCTGGCAGCAGACCAGTGAGGAACTGCCTGAGAGCTGACTCAGCAGGAGCCTTGACAATGGTCCTGGACCCAGGCTAGGCAAGGTTGGAAAAACCTGGACTGAAGGGAATCAGCAATGACTGTCAGTGGAGGTTAATGCCTGGATCCCTACGCTGTATGCGAGTGGCCTGAAGATGTGAGGGGCTTGCCTGGTGAGAAGAGGGACGGTGCCCAACCAGGAGGGCCTAAGGTATAGAACCCAAGCCTTGAGCACCAAAGGGTATGGACTATGTATATTGGTATGTGGCTATTGGAGACTTGGGGAGCCAGAGCCTTGGGGCTGGCTTACAGGACTGTATGTGCTGAACAGACAGCAAGAGGCAGGGGCCTGGCTGATCTGGGACTAGAGATAGGGCTGGGGTTGCCGTAGGGCTGTTTCCCAGCATTAGTGAGACTGTATAAAGTACTATGGATACTAATGGAGACTGCTATGGTGGAGAACTAGGACTATGTATGTCTGAGGAGACTGTATTAATAAAGGCCACTTGTACAGGGGGGGAATCTCAAAATCCAGCCCTCTATCTGCAAGAGAAACTGCATCAGAAATGGGCTAAAAAAAACCTCACACAAGTGGGGCTTCCCGCGATTCCCCCTGGTGCAGTTTTGGCTTGTGCTAGTGCCTCCCCACTCCTGTCTCATGTGCAAGCAGTGAAAGAGATTTTGAGCTAATTCCCAACAAAGCACCTGTGTACTGAGCAAATTCCCCAAGGAGTACAAAGACCTGGGGGGGGGGGGTCTGATCCTGCAGGGACATATGCCCCAGGAACTGTGCCCTGCAACAAGGACCCTGGAGCTTCTCCCTCTCCCCAATATGGGGAGTCCAGAGTTTTGCACTGCTCAGCTGCCGGCCTTCTCCAGGGCGGCTATGTTACGGTGATGCTGGATGCAGGGAGATTTCAGGCACTTGGAGGTCACCACAGAAGACAGACCTGAGCTTCTCTCATTCCTCTCAGAGTTAACTGGAAAGATCACTAGCTAGAAATATTTCTCTTCTAAAATGCTGATCTACCTGGAGACTGAAGCCCTCTAATTTATCCACAGATCAATCACTGCACAGGTAGCAGCAGAGCAAGATTCTAACACACCATTCTGCCTGAAATCTTTCACCATGCCATGCAGCGACTGACGCTAAGGTGGTTCAGTCTCATTCCCTCTCAGCTGAGATAATCAAAAGCAAAGACAACTAATGCCAATCATAGTTTTGCCTTTCTGCTGTGGACATATCCTTATTGTGAACTGGATTGAAATTTGCCGTATTTTCCATGTGAACATACAGCCACAAGATAGTAATGATTTCAGCCATCCCAGACAAAGGCTGAATTTACATTAATAATCTCAAGTAGAGAGGCTCTTTAGTCCATTCCCAATTCCCAGTAATCCAGTCCTCAAAATCTCTGAACCATACAATGATATAAGGCAACTTACCATCTTTGCTGGAGGTTTTGGTTTCTGTTGTAGAGCTTTCTTGGCCTTTGCAGCAGCAGCCTGAGCCTGATGAATTCGTTCTGTAAGCCACAACAATATGTAACAATCACCAAAAGCTGAAAGTGAGGTAACCGGCTTGGTTGGCCACCCTCCATTCTAGACTCATCTTGAAACTCCAGATCAAAACTTGGCAGTCCTTGATCAACAGGATAATATATATATCATCATAATTTATATAGCACTTAGATGTTCACAGTGCTTTACAATCCTTATCCAGTTCACCCTCACAACAACCCTGCAAGTCATTATTATTCCCATTTTACAGAACTGAGGCGCAGAGAGAGAGATTGACTTGCCCAAAGTCACCCAGTGAATTTAAGGCGAAGACAGGATTTGGACCTGTGTCTTCCTCAGTCAAAGCCCAGCACCTTATGCACTAGGCTACTTTGGCTGAAAACTGAAAGACTAAATCTCTCAAGAAATCTACCCAAGCTGTGTATATGCATCATATTTCTGCCAAAGAGACTTCCACTTTTCTAGCCACACTTCCATGTTTTTTAAGTTTAATAATGTACTCTGAAGATGAGCAACTGTCAGTTGCTAGTGTGATGTCAAGATCATGACAAACAGAAGGTGAAACTAATCAGGAAGATATCCGGAACAGCAGTGAAATTGATGTCGTTAGTTCCATGATCCAAGCTTGAAACATTTACAAATAAAAAGCATAAAAGGTAAAATAAATAAATTTGTTGCCAATAGAGGAGGACACTGAGAAAGGAGAATTGCTAACCTACCTTCGGTGAATTCTTTTCTCTCATATGCTCTGCATACTCCTCCTGCTGAGTAGCTCTACCGTTGACCACTAGGAGGCAGATGATCTTTTTCCTTCACTGCGCCTGCGTCACGGAGCTACCCGGTTTCTCTGCCAGTCCGTTTGCAAGCCGAAGAATCTGACCATCCTCATCAAATGAAAACTAGAAGTAATGGTTGTAAGAACAGCAAAACCAAAGCCCCCTTTCCTAAATCATTAATTGGGCAAAAGCCCTAAATAACTGTCCAAACTGACTAAATATCCACAACTAAATACTCTTATCTAAGCAGAGTCCCGCCCCCTGTATTACTCATTATGCTGCTTGGCAGGGAGGGTTGGAGGAGTATGCAGAGCATATGAGAGAAAGGAATTCACCGAAGGTAGGTTACCAATTCTCCTTTCTCCTCATAGCTCTGCATCCTCCTCCTNTTGGCCCTTTAAGGGCTGGCAGCCTGGAGGTCTGGCCACACCCACTCTGCAGATATAAGAGAAGGGAAGCCAAAGAAGGCCTCAGTCTGTGCCTGGCAGCAGACCAGTGAGGAACTGCCTGAGAGCTGACTCAGTAGGAGCCTTGACAATGGTCCTGGACCCAGGCTAGGCAAGGTTGGAAAAACCTGGACTGAAGGGAATCAGCAATGACTGTCAGTGGAGGTTAATGCCTGGATCCCTACGCTGTATGCGAGTGGCCTGAAGATGTGAGGGGCTTGCCTGGTGAGAAGAGGGACGGTGCCCAATCAGGAGGGCCTAAGGTATAGAACCCAAGCCTTGAGCACCAAAGGGTATGGACTATGTATATTGGTATGTGGCTATTGGAGACTTGGGGAGCCAGAGCCTTGGGGCTGGCTTACAGGACTGTATGTGCTGAACAGACAGCAAGAGGCAGGGGCCTGGCTGATCTGGGACTAGAGATAGGTCTGGGGTTGCCGTAGGGCTGTTTCCCAGCATTAGTGAGACTGTATAAAGTACTATGGATACTAATGGAGACTGCTATGGTGGAGAACTAGGACTATGTATGTCTGAGGAGACTGTATTAATAAAGGCCAATTGTACAGGGGGGGAATCTCAAAATCCAGCCCTATATCTGCAAGAGAAACTGCATCAGAAATGGGCTAAAAAAAACCACACACAAGTGGGGCTTCCCGCGATTCCCCCTGGTGCAGTTTAGGCTTGTGCTAGTGCCTCCCCACTCCTGTCTCATGTGCAAGCAGTGAAAGAGATTTTGAGCTAATTCCCAACAAAGCACCTGTGTACTGAGCAAATTCCCCAAGGAGTACAAAGACCTGGGGGGGGGGGGTCTGATCCTGCAGGGACATATGCCCCAGGAACTGTGCCCTGCAACAAGGACCCTGGAGCTTCTCCCTCTCCCCAATATGGGGAGTCCAGAGTTTTGCACTGCTCAGCTGCCGGCCTTCTCCAGGGCGGCTATGTTACGGTGATGCTGGATGCAGGGAGATTTCAGGCACTTGGAGGTCACCACAGAAGACAGACTTGAGCTTCTCTCATTCCTCGCAGAGTTAACTGGAAAGATCACTAGCTAGAAATATTTCTCTTCTAAAATGCTGATCTACCTGGAGACTGAAGCCCTCTAATTTATCCACAGATCAATCACTGCACAGGTAGCAGCAGAGCAAGATTCTAACACACCATTCTGCCTGAAATCTTTCACCATGCCATGCAGCGACTGACGCTAAGGTGGTTCAGTCTCATTCCCTCTCAGCTGAGATAATCAAAAGCAAAGACAACTAATGCCAATCATAGTTTTGCCTTTCTGCTGTGGACATATCCTTATTGTGAACTGGATTGAAATTTGCCATATTTTCCATGTGAACATACAGCCACAAGATAGTAATGATTTCAGCCATCCCAGACAAAGGCTGAATTTACATTAATAATCTCAAGTAGAGAGGCTCTTTAGTCCATTCCCAATTCCCAGTAATCCAGTCCTCAAAATCTCTGAACCATACAATGATATAAGGCAACTTACCATCTTTGCTGGAGGTTTTGGTTTCTGTTGTAGATCTTTCTTGGCCTTTGCAGCAGCAGCCTGAGCCTGATGAATTCGTTCTGTAAGCCACAACAATATGTAACAATCACCAAAAGCTGAAAGTGAGGTAACCGGCTTGGTTGGCCACCCTCCATTCTAGACTCATCTTGAAACTCCAGATCAAAACTTGGCAGTCCTTGATCAACAGGATAATATATATATCATCATAATTTATATAGCACTTAGATGTTCACAGTGCTTTACAATCCTTATCCAGTTCACCCTCACAACAACCCTGCAAGTCATTATTATTCCCATTTTACAGAACTGAGGCGCAGAGAGAGAGATTGACTTGCCCAAAGTCACCCAGTGAATTTAAGGCGAAGACAGGATTTGGACCTGTGTCTTCCTCAGTCAAAGCCCAGCACCTTATGCACTAGGCTACTTTGGCTGAAAACTGAAAGACTAAATCTCTCAAGAAATCTACCCAAGCTGTGTATATGCATCATATTTCTGCCAAAGAGACTTCCACTTTTCTAGCCACACTTCCATGTTTTTTAAGTTTAATAATGTACTCTGAAGATGAGCAACTGTCAGTTGCTAGTGTGATGTCAAGATCATGACAAACAGAAGGTGAAACTAATCAGGAAGATATCCGGAACAGCAGTGAAATTGATGTCGTTAGTTCCATGATCCAAGCTTGAAACATTTACAAATAAAAAGCATAAAAGGTAAAATAAATAAATTTGTTGCCAATAGAGGAGGACACTGAGAAAGGAGAATTGCTAACCTACCTTCGGTGAATTCTTTTCTCTCATATGCTCTGCATACTCCTCCTGCTGAGTAGCTCTACCGTTGACCACTAGGAGGCAGATGATCTTTTTCCTTCACTGCGCCTGCGTCACGGAGCTACCCGGTTTCTCTGCCAGTCCGTTTGCAAGCCGAAGAATCTGACCATCCTCATCAAATGAAAACTAGAAGTAATGGTTGTAAGAACAGCAAAACCAAAGCCCCCTTTCCTAAATCATTAATTGGGCAAAAGCCCTAAATAACTGTCCAAACTGACTAAATATCCACAACTAAATACTCTTATCTAAGCAGAGTCCCGCCCCCTGTATTACTCATTATGCTGCTTGGCAGGGAGGGTTGGAGGAGTATGCAGAGCATATGAGAGAAAGGAATTCACCGAAGGTAGGTTACCAATTCTCCTTTCTCCTCATAGCTCTGCATCCTCCTCCT
>QEPC01005433.1:6000492-6038244 GCA_003113815.1 Sphenodon punctatus | reverse complement strand
AAAGTATAAGGAAACATGTTTAAGGGGTTCAAAGGGAGGCCTGGTAAGCACTAGATTGAGATCCCAGGAAGGAACCCTATGCACTACCGGGGGAGACATGATTCTGGCTGCTCGGAGGAATCGTCTCACGTTCTTATGGGAGGAGACTCTCCTATTTGAAACTGCCCTAAGTACTGAGTCTATGGCAGCTGCCTGCCTGGCCAAGGTGTTAGCCTTAAGCCTTTTTCCAGACGCAATTAAAGCAACTCCAGAACCTGAGCGACCCAGGCTTTGGTTGGATCCCGGCCCTGCTGGAGAGACCATGCTGCAAAAGTCTTCCACGTGGCCCGATAGCTTCTTCTAGTGGCTGCCCTCCTGGAGAGCTGGATCGTGTTTAGTACTGCCTCCGAGTAGCCTCTCGCTCTTAGTGCCGAACGTTCAAGTTCCAAACTGTCAGTTTTAACGTCTGCGTCTCTGCGCAGCATACCGGACCCTGGGAGAGAAGCATTGGGATGATAGGTAGCCTGCGGTGTTGTGTGAGGCTGTACTCTATCAGCTCGGAGAACCAGGGTCTCCTGGGTCACCATGAGGTTATCAGGAGTAGATGTGTTTGTTCTCTGATGGCCTTGGATATCGTTTTCTGAATTATTGGAATGAGAGGGAAGGCATATAGGAGACCCTTTGGCCAGGGGCAGTTCAGCGCGTCGATCCCTTCTGCTTCTGGGCAGTACGCTCGAGTCATAAATCAAGGGACATGAGCATTCCCCCTGGTAGCGAAGAGGTCCATCATGGGTAGCCCGAACCATGTCACCACTTGCTGGAACACGGACCTGTTCAGCGACCATTCGTGTGGATCCAGGTACTGCCGACTCAACCAGTCGGCCCGTGTGTTGTCTAGACCTCTGATGTGAAGTGCCCTCAAAGATGTTAGGTGTAACAGGGCCCAAGCGAATAGCTTGACCGCCTCTTGGTGTAGCTCCCTCGATCTCGACCCCCCCTGCCCCTGGTGATTGAGATAGGCTTTCGCCGTCACGTTGTCTGCGTACACCAGAAGATATCGAGAGGGAAACGCTGGACAGAGATGTCGCATCGCGAGTCGAATAGTTTTTAGCTCGAGGAAATTGATAGTTCTTTTCAAACCTTTCTGTGACCAGAACCCGTGTGGAATGAATTCCTGAGTGCCCCCGCCCCCCAACCCTGGAGGCTGGCATCTGTCGTCAGCACCGCCCTCGATGGATCTGTGAGTGGCACCCCCTCGTGGAAAGTTTCTGGCCTTAACCACCAGGACATTGAGACTTTTGAACCCTGTGGAATGGGGACCCACGGATTGAGCCCGAGCGTGAGCTCTCTCTGGAAACCCCTTAGCTGCTTCTGCAAGGGGCGAAGATTGAAGCGACCCCACATCACCTGACCTATGCAGGATATCAGTAGTCCCAACAGACTCGCCAGAGGTTTGAGTCTCATGCGGTTGCAGCATCTTAGCACCCGGACCAATCTCTGTATCTTGTCCTGACGCTCTGGTGGCACGAATGCGCGGTCGGAGAAGGTATCTACTAGAATTCCCAGATGTTCCAGTCTTTGACTTGGCACAAGGTGGATCTTCTCTGCTTATTATGAAGCCGTCTCTCTCCAGGTATTGAATCGTTTTGTTCAGGTGTTCTTCCACTCTGCTGGGAGAGTTGCCCCTGATCAGGATATCGTCCCGATAGGCATATATGTGCATCCCCTCGCTGCGGAGGTTGGCCACAAGTAGTGCCAAGATCTTCGTGAATGTCCTGGGGGTTGACGACAATTCGAAGGGCAGGGCCCTGAACTGCCAGTGTTCCCCGTTGAAGGCTAATCTGAGCCACTTCCTGTGTGGACTCCAAATTGGGACGTGCAGGTATGCCTCCCTGAGATCCAGGGACGTCATCCAGTCTCCCCTCTGCAGACTCTGGCAAACAGAAGATGCTGTTTCCATTCTGAATCTGCGCCTTTTCACATATCTGTTCAGTGCCTTGAGGTCCAGGACAGCCCTCCATTTCCCCAACTTTTTGGACACTAGGAACAGAATAAAATAAATGCCAAAAAAGCGTTTGTGCTTCGGAACCTTTTCTATTGCTCGAATCCCTTCCAGTCTCTGAATCGCCCTTGTGAGGGTCAGGTGTCTTTCTGTGCCCTTGGGCACTGGGGAAGCAATGAATCTTCGTCTTGGAGTACGCTCCAGGTCTATGCGGTAACCTTCCGCTACGCAGGAGTGTACCCAAGCATCCAAAACCGAGTCCTCCCATATCGCCTTGAATCGCTGCAGCCTGCCTCCTACCTCCAAAGAGGCATAGTCAGGCATCCTGTTTCGTTTGTGTGGGGCCAGAGCCCCTTGGTCTACGCTGGTCGAACCTCCCTGGTCTAAAACCCCTGCCCCGAAAGGTAAAATTGCTGGAAAAATCTCTGGGACCTTGGTTGTGCCCCCTCCTGGAGGAGCCTCCAAATTCTAAAGAGTGGCCACGAAAAAGTCCACTTTTTGGCGCCACCTGCTGTCGCGTCTTTGGCTTATCTTTAGTGTTCGCCTCCTCCAGGACCTTTTCGAGGCAGACCCCAAAAAGCTTGGACCCCTTGTAAGCGGCCGAGGTGAGGAGGTTCTTAGCAGTTGAATCCCACTGCCAGGAACGCAACCATACCCTCTGTCTGGCTGCTATGTTATTTGCCATGGACCTGGAGGCCCATGTCAGGGTATCTGTCGTAGCATCTGCTAGGAAAGCAGTAGTCATGCAAATGCGGGCAGACAGTTTTTGTGATTTCCTCTCTGACAGGCCAGGGTCTTGGGCCTCTTGCATCCAGGCTAAAAGCGACCTGGACACGTATGAAGCCACAATGTTGATTTTAAGGGAGGCCGCTGTGGAGTCCACTGCCCTGTTGAGGGCAGAGTCCACGCTCCTATCTGTAGCGTCTCGGGGGTGGCAATCCCCTTCAGTGAGGAACACCGTCTGGTGAACCAACAAGGCTGCTGCCGCATCTATCTTGGGGCTTTTGAAAAATGGTTCCTTTCTCCTAGAGAAGGAGTAAAGAGAATCTTGTGTCCTGGTCATTTTATAAGCTTTCTCGGGGTGCTTCCACTCTTCCAGCACAATTTTCTCAAAAGCTCTATCTAAGGGGAGCCTCTGGTCCCTGCCACAAACCAAGGGGATATATTCCCTAGTATCTTCCTCCTGAGAGTCGGAAGATTTCTCCTTAGAGGATCTTTCCTCCCTAGAGGATCTTTCCTTGAGTTGGAGGGTCTTAATAACGTGCCCCACTAATTCGCCCCTACACTGGGAAGGAAACTGGCGGTCTCTTTCGCTAGGATCTGGAGGGGGTTCTGAGCATTCCCCCTCCTCTAAGTCAGAGCTTTCCTGTGAGGAGTCTGACTCTGAATCTGAGGGGGCTAGGGCCTGTGACTTACGACCCTGGCTGGTGTGTCCCTGATAATCCTCCTCCTCAGAGCCCTGAGGAGAATGCAGGATCCTCAGTCTGGCTCCCCCTGCTGGGGCATTTACTTTCTGCTTTGCTGACTTAGATTTTCCCGCTCTCTGCACCTTGGGGGAAGGGCCCTCTGCAGGGGGAACCCTCTTCCTTTTCCCGCTTCTTTTGGCCTGAGACAGATCCTTTAAAGCGGCCATTATTTCCCCCATGGACTGAGCGAGAGAGAGGGCGTCTGAGCCTCCTGGCCCCCTCTCTCCTTGTCTCCCGCCTCCAACCCACCAGCGAAGGTGTGGGAGCGGGCTCTTGTCAGCCTTGCTCATGCTGCAGCTGGGGGGGGGGGGGCTTGTCTCACTATTATCGCTCTGACAGGGCCAAGGAGCGCCGGCCCTGTCCTTAGGTGGTGGGAGCACCGCGGAAAATTATCCCCCCGCTAAGCGGGAAACAAGTGCGGCCTCCCCTGCTCCATGCGAGGGAGCCGGCGGCGATCAGATTACTCACGGCCTGGCCTGACACTCCCGAGACTGCGTCCGGGATGTCATCCCCAAAGCGCCCCGCCGAAGCCTCTCTCCCCCTTTGATACTCCTTCCAGATATTGCCGCCTAACTAAATTTCTCTTTTTTCTATTTAGGGGCCTGAGGACCCCGAAGTTGCCTCCTAATGATCCTGAGGCAGATGATGGACTGGCAGGGAAGCCGGGTAGCTCCGTGACGCAGGCGCAGTGAAGAAAAAAGATCATCTGCCTCCTAGTGGTCAACGGTAGAGCGACCCAGCAGGAGGAGGATGCAGAGCTATGAGGAGAAAAACAGAATTCAACCTGACATTGAAGCTTAAATGTTTCATGTATAGGTTTTAAATAGCTGTACAGCTCTTGGGCCACACACTAGTGCAATTCAGATGCTGTAGGGTTCATTACACCAAGCACATACCAAACTCCTCTTCGCTCCTGTCCCGGTGCAGGTATATCCACAGTTTGCGTCCAATATCATATTTCACACAGGGGTCCTTCTCATAGTGTAACCGATCCAGAGCGCCACTCACAACTGTGTTAACCTGAGAAAGAGAACTTGCAATAAAATAGGGCACCAAAAATGTGTTCAACCAAGGGCCCTAATGACAAATGAACAGGAATCTAAGGCCTGGAACTATTTAGCATAAAAACGGAACAGATGATTAATCATCCTCTGAAAAACACCTCAACATGCGATGTTACTTGGTCATCTGCATCAAGATGGGAGTCCTGGCCATTAGGACCGTAAGCTTTTGTAGACTAGTTCTATATCCAAGCCAAGGGTGGCTGAAAATCCCATGAGCAACGTTGGCTGTACTCTGGCCACCTAGTGCACAAATCAGGTGCTGCACCACTGAAAAGCTGGCATACAGCTCAGGTTGACACCCCAGTGAGCCATGCCATGCTGGCCTTTAGTTTTGTCACTTAGTATTGTATGTGCTAATCAGAATAGGATTTCAAGAGAGCAATACTCTGAGGGCTAGTGAGAGCAACCTTGACTATTCTCAAGTGACTTACTTGGGCACTGGTGACATCAGGAGCCAGAAACTGGGAATCTTTAAGCAGCTCACAAATTTCAGCACGAGTTCCCTCTCCATTAGGAAGGCGGGCTGCAGCATCCCGGACTGAGGGCAGAATGTACAAAGCTTAGTTAAGACTCTGGCTAGAAATTTAATCTACCAAGCCCTTCACTTGTCGTTTTCCTATTTTGCTTTTCACACCTCCATGTGAATGATCCTTGCTTTGACTAGAAAGAAACTATGATGAATCTCTCACCAGTGATAACTGATGCCAATTCCCAGTGCTGATAATTAGCTAGCCTTGGTGGGATGCTCAAATACAATATGCTGCTGGCCAGAAGGTTGGAAAGACTAACTCCAATAACCAAGCTGTCATCTCCTTTAAAGGCTGAATCACTAAATCACAATGGCAAAACTATGCAATACAGATGGCCATACTAGCAAAATTCCAGAAGGCCAACGACTGCACCTAACCTGCACACACAGTTACATAATGGTTTAAACTGGACAAAATACAAGCTGCCCTAATATATGCTTTTACATGTATCTTTCTTGATAGATCAGAGACAGTTGTTACAAGGATAGCGCAGATGGCTATGCATCATTAGAGGAAGTGGAGGCAAATCCCACTATGAATTTGTTTCATGCATAGTTTGTTTTTGTCTGTGCTGTGCTCTAAAACATCAGTTCCTCTTTCAGAAGAAACTTAATTCTATGTTCCATGGAAAAGCAGTAACACAGCCACAAATAGACTGACTGTTCATATATTCATGCAGTAATCCCCAAATTCCTATGGCTCACTAGTCCCTATCAGCCTCTTTCAGAGTCAAGAGATGATCTGTATTAGACCGCGGGGTCTCTTTCACTGGATTAAAAAATGACTAGAAACACTTTCAGAAATGCGCAAGATGAACCTAATTTCAAGAATTAACTGGGATTTGCTTCCACTTCCTCTAATGATTTTTCCCATCTTGCATTCATTCACTTTTTCTTGCCTTGACTACTGCAAGCTCCTTCCCTGCTACCAAGAGCCAAGAATATGCAGAATGTGGCTGCCCACTCTCTCACACATGAATACAGTGTGATGACCAGGGTCCCTAGTCGCTGCCAGTGAGTTTTTGCAGGCAGAAGTTTAGCAGAAAAACCTGAAATTCTGTGTTGTTCTCTGGGAAAACAGGAACACCAGTGTTTTTCTCTGTAAAAGCACAAAAACAAATGTAATACGCAGGATTTCTGGGAAATTTCTACCTTCAAATACTCACTGGCAGAGAAAACTAGGAACCCTAATGATGTCTATTCTCCACCAAGATTATATTGCTAATTCCCCATTATTTCAGTAGTCACTCAAAACACTTCTTGTTTTTACACCTAAGGTCTTGCGTCACTTCCCCTCTAGCAAGCCTTCCCTTTCGGAACTTCCCTCCTACTTTCTCTTTCTGTTCTTCAAGTCTTTCCAGTGCTAGACTGAAAGCCTTCTCCCTCTGCCACATGCAGCAGACTTTCTGCATCTCATCACCGTAACCATCTTATTTCAAGCATCTTTTCTCCCATGCTCTGCTTCCCAATTCCTCTCTCTTCCCATGATCTAGTACTGCTGTAAAGCTCCAGGGGAGGCAGCTATTACAAAAGGCTGCCCCAAAAAAGGAGAATGCAACTTTACCCAGAGACAAGATGGTGACATACGCAGGTCTGTCTGATCGCAGCAGAGAATGCTCTCTGGCTTTGTTCAGTGAGGTTTCCTTGTCAAACACACCCTTCACAGGACCCACTACAGATTCAAAGCCGTGCATGCGGAACGTGAAGGCTTTGTGGGGTTGACTGTAACGATAGCGCTCCTGAATGCAGAGGGAGGGAGAGGGGACACAGCTGAGCATGAGAAACAGTGAAGGAAAACAACACAGCAAGGTTCGAGTTATGTCAGGCATATAAGGAGCAAAGCATTCACACAACAGGAGTGGGGAAGCTTCTCCCTCCTGTGGACCACTCTGAAAACTTAGTTCAATATCTGGGAGACAGATACAAGATGTGTGTGTGGGACGTAGCAGTTAAGATGTATATCCAAGATGGGTTAAAGAAGGTGAGGGTCCAAGATGATGAATCGGTGACATGGATCCATTCCCTCACCTCTGCTCTCATGAACAAAATCTTTCCAACCTTGATAGCAGGAACTGGATCTATGGGCCAAATAAAAACCGAACATGGCCCAGGCCAGGGTTCCTCACCTGATTTACATGAACACTAATGAGAGGGGAGTTACTATCAATCCTCAACATTACAGGGCATAAGCTAATCATCAGAAACAACCACGGTCAAGAAAGAACATGGTTCAATGCTGCACAGCGAAATCCATTAGGAGTAGAGCTGCAACAGCTACTAAAATTAGTCCCTGCACTAATGGCTGCATTTCTGGGCACCCAACAGGCTACCCAAGCAACAACTGTGTACCCAATGCTGGAAAAGGCGATCATTACAGAGAGACTCTTCCAAGTCCCAGTTGGGAGTGCTGCAGAGTCCGGCTTTGCAATGCTCGTCAGGGCGTGTCAATTTCAAAGGCAGGCCAGGGCTTCCCCCACATCTCTGATAGGTGCTGTAGTTGGGAAACCACTTTTGAAACTGACAAGCACTATCTGTAAGTGCTGGGGAGCCAGGCTCTGCAGCAGTCCCTGCTGGGGGGTGTCACTTTCAAAGGCTGGCCGGTGCTTCCTCAGATGAGAGGCACTGGGGGTGGGGGGCACTTTAAAAGTGACAGGCTTCGGCTGGGACTGCTGCAGAACATCCCAGTCAGGGTCTGTCACTTTCAACGACCAGACAGCATGTTTGAGCAGCCTGTCGGGTCAAGTTCAGCATCAATGGTACCCAATCGGGGCCAGGTTGATTCAGGGACCCCAGATTTTTCAGGGTGCCCAGTTGCAGTTCTAATTAGGAATTTAAATTCTCTCTCTGGACCAATGGACACCAGGACATCGTGTCAGGGCCTTTAAATAACAGGGGTAGATAAAATAGGTAACTTTGCCTCTGATTACACACAAGGTGGAGAGGAAATGTGAATTGTACTACGGATAACGAAAACTAAGGAACTGTCAAACAAGGCAGAAAAACACAAGGATGGCACATGTTCAGGTGTGAAGTTCTTCTCACATGTATTTCTCATTGTCCTCACACTACTTTTAGAAAGGAAAATTGGGCCATTACCTTCTTAATTTTCCTTCTACGTGAGATCCTCCTGGACGGCCAGCCATAAAAATAAGGTAGCTCTCCGCCACTACCAGTAGGAGGCAGACATCCTAATATTCATGAGCATGCTCAGGGGATCTCACCCTCATACTCCAGTAGTTCTCAGCTCTCTTCCACATTACCCAATTTAACTGGACTGAACAAAAACTAACTCTAAAAGGGAAAACCAGATTAATCTTGAATAGATAACAAACCCCAACTCCACTCTCAACTAGGAGCAAAGGTACTAAACTGAAATTTACGGGTTAAATCCGAACCTCAGGCACCTCAGAATTATCCCTCACTCCGGGTGGGTCTGGCCGTCCAGGAGGATCTCGCGTAGAAGGAAAATTCAAAAGGTAAGGACCCAATTTTCCTTTCTCCCAGGAGATCCTCCTGGACGGCCAGCCATAGAAGTAGGGACATACCAGAGCAGTGTCCCAGTATTAATAAGTTTCAGGGGAGGTTAAAAACGGAGGGAGGATAAATAACCGATGCACACCGGGTTAGAGGTAAACTAATTCTCTATACTACCGCCTGCAGCACTCTCCTCCCAAAGGCAGCCTCTGCCTATTCGAGCAATGGAATCCTATAGTGCCTCGTAAGCGAGTGCACTGAAGACCAAGTTGCTGCCCAGCAGATTTCCACATAAGAAGCTGAATTTCTAAAGGCCTGTGAGGTGGCAGCTCCTCTGAGAGTGAGCAAATATCCCCCATGGGGGAGTTTTTCCCCTGCGCCTTGTAGGCCTCTGTAATACAAAGCGAGATCCAGTGGGCTATGACCGCTTTGGACGCCCTCATACACCTTCTTTGGGGACTGTATGCTACAAAGAGGGCTGAAGACTTTCTGAATGGAGAGGTGCGCTCTACTACGCTTTATATACGCTCTATATAAATCCTTAATGCTCTAGTAACATCTAGTGTGTGCCATATTCTTTCCTGTGGATGAGATGGATTGGGACAAAATGAGGGGAGGAGGATTTCCTGTTCCCTATGGAACCGTGTGTCAACGTTTGGGGAGAAGGCTGGATCTAATCTTAGAACTGTTGATGATGTCCTAAAGGAACAGAGGCTTGGGTCTATGGAGAGGGCACTCAGTTCTGAAACTCTACGAGCTGAAGTGATGCCTATGAGGAAGGCTATTTTGAGAGGCAGGAAATACATAGACACCTCTGCCAGAGGTTCAAACAGGATTTTGGTCAGGGTCCTGAGTAGTAAATTTAGGTCCCAAGATGGGAAACTGTGAACTACTGGAGGCGAGAGAACTCTCGATGCCCTGAGGAAGCAGACTGTGAGGATGTCTCGCTACTCTGCAACCCTTAACCGTGCCCAGCACGCTATTTAAGGCTGCTACTTGTCTCTGTAGTGTATTGAGCTTTAATCTCTTGTTTAGCCCCTCCTGAAGGAAAAAATGACCCTAACGGAGGCCTTTTCAGGTCTAGTCCCCTTATCCCTGCACCACGTGGCGAAGTAAGCCTAGGTGCTCTAGTATATAAGTTTGGAAGCCGGACATCTAGACTGGAGCAAGGTGTCCAAAACCTGCTGGGAATAGCCTAGCTTTCTTAGGACCTTCCTTTCAATTTCCAAGGAGTTAGTTTCAGGGCCTCTGAATTGCTGTGCCTGATGGGTCCTTGATGCAGCAGATCTTGTCTGATTGGAAGGTTGAGAGGCAGGTGCGTGGCCAAAGCTAGTATGTCCACGAACCACGGGCGTCATGGCCAGTAGAGAGTTACCAAGATGACATGAGCCCATTCCTTTTTTATTTTTGCCACTGTCCTGTGGATGAGTGGAAATGGAGGAAAGGTGTATAGTAGATCCGGCAGCCAGTTCACAATCAGTGCATTGAACGCGACTGCTGTGTGGTCCGGAACCCGGGATATGAACTCGTGTCTTTGCATTGGCTGGAGATGCAAATAGATCGATCCTTGGTTGACCAAAGCATCTCACTATGCTCTCAAACGCTGACTGATGGAGGGCCCACTCCCCGGGATCGATCCTTTCCCGGCTTAGCCAGTTGGCCTGCATGTTTCTCTCTCCTGAGATGTGGATTGCTCTGATGGATTCCAGTTTGTATTCCACCCATCTGATGAGCGTGGTTGCCTGTTGGTGAAGGGATTTGGATAACAACCCTCCCTGGTGATTGATGTAGGCCTTTGCTACTGTGTTGTCTGTATACACCAGTACGTGCTTCCCCCGAAGAATTGGAACTAGGTTCCGGAGTGCTAAGAACGCCGCTCGTAGTTCTAGCCAGTTTATGTGATGTCTTTTCTCCCAGTTGAGCCACGTGCCTTGCGTGTTTTTGCCTTGCGTGTGCGCTCCCCAACCGGAGAGACTGGCGTCGGTAGTTACTGGTGTTCTGTCTGGATCTGAGATGGGAACCCTGTCCCTGAACCGATTCCTCTGTGTCCACCAGAGGAAGGACTTCTTGACCGAGTCCGGGACTACGATGTAAGGATTCCCTCCCTGGGTCAGGAAGTCCTGCCACGGGTGCAAGAATCTCTGTAGTGGCCTGGCGTGAAGCCTGGCCCAGTGCACTATCCCCAGGCAGGAGATTATTCTGCCTAGCAAGCTGGCAAGTGTCTTGAGTCTGGTCCTGCGTTTCTTCAAAATTCTCCTGCTCAAGTGTAGGGGGGGGGGGGGCGGCTTGCCATCGCCTTCTGAGGACCGAGAGTTGTTACTGCCGGGCTCCACGCCGCGACAGAGGGGGCAGCTGAGGTTCGAACGCCCTCAGCTCTAGTGGGGGAGATGGTCCCTAGGGACCAGTAGACAGCACCCCTCAGAGGACTGCTACGCCCGCTCTACGGGGCTCCCCTGCCCATAGGAAGGGGGAGCACCCGGCTTCGGTCTCCAAGCCCCTTTGTGTCAGGGGGGTGAACGGGGAGGAATTTCTCCTCCCCTGGCACCAGGAGGTTTTGTGAGAAGGTAGGCTGCCTGGGTCCCTGTTTCCTTCGAGAGGCAGCCAATCTGCTTCCTATCCTGGTGGAGGCAGATGAACAAACTGGAGTATGGGGGTGAAATCCCCTGAGCATGCGCACGAAAATTAGGATATCTGCCTCCTACTGGTAGTGGCAGGGATCTACCCTACTTTTATGGCTGGCCGTCCAGGAGGATCTCCCAGGAGAAAGTAAAGATCTCTATGCCCACAACAGTGGAAACCTTTCTCCAACTTGACACAGCAGCATGTACTTTGCACTCCTGAACAAAAGCTGTATGTATCAAAGGAGTGAAGAGAAACAGCTCTCCAAGTACTTATGGGACACAGCAAAAAGCCTGAAAAGCCAACTGGAAGCACCACCTGCTACAAGCATCTGCACTGTAGTACACACAGGCTGGCAGGCATTTGCATCACTGCCCTCTGCTGAATGAAATGAGGCCAGCTCAAGAGTATGGGTATGGCACCTTCAAGTGGAGGTAGACTGCAAAGCAGTGATGAACTCAGACATTGCTGATTTGGGTGAAAACTCTTTTAGCCCAGGTGACTGTGTATTTAGAGCCAAACAAGTGTTGGGCTCTAAATAACGGTTTAATTTAGTGGCTGTAACATGAACACAGACAGAACAGATTTTTTTTTTATAAGCAGTTTGATTCCTGTCCTAACCCAGGATGAAGTTTCTCCATCTTTCTGCTAAGTACACCCATGTCAGAACACGTTTGGATGCTCTTCTTACCTGTTCCTGGAAAATACGTTTCTCTTCCCCAGTACTAGGTCGGACCACGTAGTCAGTCCTTCTGAAACAAAGGTTAGTATCAGACCCAAGTGACTAATGTACAAGCAAAGTCCCAAAGGATCTCTCAGAAAACCAGCTGCTCATGCTTCCTTAAATGAGTATCAAATAAAGAGCATATTCAAAATGAACTTCCATTTACAGAGAGTTTTTAATTTTGAAGGACCTGGTACTTAATTTCCATAATTTATTTTGGTCATGGAATTTGGTTTGCTTGCGGGGGGTGGGGGAGAGTTGGTACAGTGTAGTGGCCAGAGTATGGTCTGCAGTGACTTAACGTATAGTATTGCAGGTTTGCTGATTAAGTCTGAATTGGAAGGGCACTGCAAGACCAAATTTCAATGGGAAATTGTCCAATTACTGTCTCGTCCAGTACGAAGCATGAGATGACAAGTGGAACCCGGGGGCGTATTTCTACCAGAAAACAAGCAAAGGGCATTTATTTGACCTAAGCATGAGGGATTCAAGAGAGGAGGAACAAAGGCCTGAGAGCAATGAGGAGCATGGAACAGAGCCATTGACTCTGCAAAGTCTTCAGGCAACCTAGGCTAGATAAGGGCATGGGTGAAGATACTCATTGGAGAGGGGGGTAGGTGAGTCCACTACTCACTTATTGCCTCTGTTGCTCCCAGCCCTGCTTCCCACATTACCCATCCCCAGAGTCAACTCTGTTAGGAGTTACTCAACAAAGGCATCAAGGACAGAATCCTGGCTCCTCCAAGTGGTGGGGGCTTTTGCATTGTAGTGCCTGCAATGCAGTGCCAATGTAGTGCATTCAGAGAATTTTGCAACATCAGTGAAAATTACAGTGGAGGAAACCAAAATGCCCTGAGTGTGAATCCTAGGTACAGGCCAACTCATCATCATGTACTTACACTCTAGGAACAGGTGTCATGGCATCTGAGATGTCTTCATTTTCCTGTCCGGAAACAGAAAGATGTCAGTCTGGTGTGTAATCCAGCTTGGATCTGCCCTAATGCAGGGATTCCCAAACTGGGAGGCATGCCACCCTAGGGTGGTGCAGATTCACTGCAGGGCTGGCCAGGAGACAGCAGGCAAGGCAGCAGTGCAGCTGTCTCTGTCAATTCCCAGAAGGCAGCACATGCAAAAACTCTCCACCTAGCTCGATCCGTTCCTTTTCCCCCAACAACCCCACCTCAAACTTAATTGTTATCCAAGTTTTAATCATATTAAAAGTAACTTAAGCTTATAGAGGAATTTTTGTGTGTGGAAGGGGGCGCAGTTAACTTTGGTTTTGTGGAGGGTGATGTCATAGGGTAAAATTTGGGAACCATTGCCCTAATGGAAGGAGAGACTTCAAACCACATTGAAAAAAGTTTGATCTTTGGTCTCCAACCAGAGCTGGAAGAGGGCTGTCAACTCCTTCTCATGGTCTTGCGAAGAGCCTAAGGCAGGAGAACAAAAAAAGAAAAAGCCAGTAAGAGAACCTCCTGCTATTAAAAAAAGAAAGCGAGCGAGAGAGTGAGCGGCAGCACTGACTATACTGCCACACTGGTCCCCCAGTTTCCTCTGTTTTTTTTTATGTAATCAGCTCCAGGATAACTTTCACTTTCAGTAAGTCACTCTTCTCACACACCTCAATGTGGGGAAGGGATGGGTATTTTTTTTTTAGGAATTTTATTATTGTTGTATTTCATGTATTGTAAGCCACCCTGAGCCATTGTGGGGAGGGCAGCATATAAATTTAAATTTAAAAAATAAAATAACGATGCCACAGTTAAACATAGAAGCTGCTGAGGAGGTGGCAGCAAGACTGGTTGGCGAAGCAGAAGCAGAAACATGGGAAGGACTAATATCCACCCAAGCCTCCCCACACTCCAACAATGACACTAAAATGAGAGATCATGGGATGTACTCCAAAGGAAAGTGAGCCACAGTTCCCAAATTCCTGAGCAGTGGGGGGTGTGTGTGTGTATATATATAAACCCTTCTGCCATGATCCTGAAGGGGATAAAATAAATAGTTTGCTGAATCCTAATGCGGAAATCACACTGGACCTGGGAATAGGAGCAAGAATCACTATGGTTAAAAACAGTATCTAGTTCTAGAGCGTGATCCAGCTCCCATTGAAGTAAATGGCTAAACTCCCATTGACTTGTATGGAGCTGGATTGCGTTCCTAGCCTCTGGTAGATAGAGCACAGATCTGGAAGTGAGAAGATAGGGATTCTGTTCTCATTGACCATTAGCTTTCTATGATCTTTATTTATTTATTTATATGCCGCCCCCCCATGCCTATGACATCTCGGGGCAGCTTACAACATAATGTAAAACAATTTTTTTACATAAAAAGTCTACAACATCTTAATTAAAACAAATTTAAAACACCCTCCACAGAAATTAACCCACCCTCCCTTCTGAAGGCCTGTGCGAACAGTCAAGTCTTACAAATACGTCGAAAGGCCAAGAGGCCTGGGGCCAGGCGAGCCTCCTCCGGGAGGGAGTTCCACAGCAACGGACCGGCCACTGAAAACGTCCTCTCCATTGTGGCCCCCCGTCTTACACGGGGGACCTCCAGAAAGGTGCCCCCGGTGGACCGAAGAGATCGCTCTGAGGCGCGGAGGGCGAGGCGGTCCCCTAGATATGAGGGGCCCAGACTGTGCAGGGCTTTGTAAATCAATACTAACACCTTGAATCTGGCTCAGTACGCTATAGGCAACCAGTGCAGAGCACGGAGCACCGGTGTTATGTGCTCACGCCGCCCCGTCCCCGTCAGGAGATGGGCCGCCGCATTCTGCACTAGCTGCAGCCTCCGAACCAGAAACAAGGGAAGCCCCACGTAGAGCGCGTTGCAGTATTCTAGCCTCGAGGTGATGAAGGCATGGACGAGAGTGGCCAGATCGGGTCTGGAGAGGTAAGGTCGAAGCCCCCAGACCAGATACAGCTGGCGAAAGGCAGCTTTAGCCACTGCCTCCACCTGCCGATCCAGACAGAGGCCCGAATCCAAAACCACCCCCAGACTCCGAACCTGAAGAGCAACAGGTGGGCGAACCCCCCCATCAGGGGGGCCAGCACCTCCCCCGCCCATCCCACCACCATCACCTCCGTCTTATCAGGATTGAGCTTCAGTCTGCTCTGCCGCATCCAATCCGCCACGGCCTCCAAACATTGGGAGAGTAACGAGACAGCAGGACCTGGGTCAGTTGAAAACGAGAAGTACAGCTGAGTATCATCAGCATACTGGTGACATCGCACCCCGAACCCTCTCACAATCTCCCCCAGGGGCTGCATATACACATTGAACAACAGTGGAGACAGAATGGAACCCTGCGGAACGCCGCAGGTCAAGGCCCGGGGGCTAGATGTTTCAGCCCCCAGCACCACCCGCTGGCTTCTACCCGAGAGGAATGAGTGGAACCATCCAAGGACAGTCCCGTCCAGACCTCCCAAGTCTCGCAGCCATCTCAACAGCAGCCCATGGTCCACGGTATCAAAAGCGGTCGAGAGATCTAGCATGATCACAAAGGTCAAACACCCTGCGTCCATCTTCTGGCGGAGATCATCCACCAAGGCCACCAATGCTGTCTCAGTACTGTAGCCGGGGCGGAACCCAGATTGAAAAGGGTCAAGGAAACTGATGCTGCCCAAATGCACCTGGAGCTGCAGTGCCACTGCCCATTCAATAACCTTCCCTAAAAAGGGAAGATTAGAGACGGGCCGGTAGCTGGCGAGTGCGTCCACATCCAAAGATGGCTTCTTCAGCAGGGGGCGCACCACAGCCTCCTTGAGACTGGGTGACAATCTCCCCTGCCGAAGGGACGCGTTCACTACCCTGGCCAGCACCATCCCCAAGGTCTTTGTCTTGGACAAAGCCTGAGCCATAAAGTTCCTCCAGCAGCAAAATGAGAGCAAGAATATAGATCTGTCTCAGGGCAGGGGCTAGGGAATAGAATTCATTCCTAACTGTAAAGGGTAGAAGGTGTTCCACAAGAGCCAACATGCAAATTATTCTCATTAGTAGCGAGTGAA
This sequence comes from Sphenodon punctatus, assembly GCA_003113815.1. Classification (NCBI taxonomy): domain Eukaryota; kingdom Metazoa; phylum Chordata; class Lepidosauria; order Sphenodontia; family Sphenodontidae; genus Sphenodon; species Sphenodon punctatus. The sequence continues at coordinate 6,022,374 of QEPC01005433.1, read as the reverse complement.
AGTGGAGGTCAGCAACACACACAAAAAACCAGAGCAAACAGAATGTAGAGGTGCAGGCCAAGGTAAATGCTTGGCTGCCTAACAGTGGGGACAAGTTACCTACCAAGCAATTTCCACTGCTGAGCTTTTTCCTTGAATTCAACGAAGGGGGAAAAACTGGAAGGAGCATCTGTAATGCAAGGGACAAATATTTAACACTTGTGTGTCCTGTAGTTGCCTTAGACATAGATGCAGAAAATTCTACCCTCTTTCCAACTGCAGGATTACTCACACTGAACCAAGCATCATATCTATTTGTCCCACAAAGGGTATACAGACCACTCAGCATGGGAGCTAGATCTCCAGAGAGCAGAAGAACAGGCTACTGAGCTTTCCTCTTTTAGGTTAAAAGCTCAAGTCCAGGTCTGCCGGGGGGGAGGGGGAGGAGATGTTGTTGTCATACTATGTACAATTAACTTGGGAGAGGACCATCCCAGTCCTAGTGAAATACCCACACTGCAAAGGGCAGAGGAACTAACAGGGTCACAGAGACTGAATTCTATACATTGTAATAAACTTCTATGGAACCACAGAAGTGTTCATTACAAAGTGGGATTCACTATAAAAAGGGTTTGACAATATGCAATTGGCAGAAATGGCCCTTGAAGCTGCGATTTTTATACATGAGAACCTAAGTGCCATACTGGGTAGGACCAGCGGTCCATCTAGTCCAGCATCCTGTCTCTGACAGTGGCCAGCTCCAATAGCTCAAGAGAAGTACATGTACAACTCATGAGATGTAACCCATCTCCTGCTGACCGCTCCCAACTACGCGTAATCAGGGGTTTAAGCCCCAACTAAGAAGACGTTTATGGTTCTAAGAATTTATTAAAATTCCCTTTGAAGCTAATTGTGCTGCTGGCTTTCACAGCCTCCTCTGGCAATGAGTTCCACAACTGTATTGTCCACTGTGTGAAAAAGTACTTCCTTTTGTTTTTAAATCTGCTACCATTTAACTTCAGAGAGCGTCTCCTTGTTCTCTTATTGTGAGAAAGGGCAAACAACAATAGTTTCCTATTTACTTTCTCCATGTCATTCGTGATTTTATAAACATCTATCATATCCCCCTTTAACTGCCTCTTCTCCAAGCCAGACAGATCTAACCTGTTGAGCCTCTCCTCATATGGAATTCGATCCATCCCTTCAATCATTCTTGTTGACCTTCTCTGAACCTTTTCAAGGGGGGGAGTGGGCCGTAACAAAGATTTATACAGCGGCATTATGATACTTTCCCTTTTATTCCCGAGCTGCGTTGCAGGAGGGGCAGGGTAAAAATTTATAAAATAAATAAATAAATAAATAAAATAAAAATTATTCTCTATTCCTTTTGCAATAATGCCAGGAATTCGGTTTGCCTTTTTGACTGCTGCTGCACACTAAGTTGATGTCTTCAAGGAACTATTCACAATGATTCCAAGACCCTTCTCCTGAGTGGTTACAACCAGATTAGACCCCAGCATTGTGTATGTATAGCGATGATTATTTTCCCTATGTCTTCACCTTGCACTTGTCACGACTGAATTTCATTTGCCATTTTAATGCCCCTTCACCTAGTTGTATAAGCTCCCTCTGTAGTTCCTCACGGTCTGTCTGGGTCTTAACTAACTTGAATAATTCGGTGTCATCTGCAAATTTAGTCACCTTACTCTTTACCCCTTTTTCCAGATTAATGAATATGTTAAACAATACTGGTCCCAGTACTGACCCCTGAGGCACCCCACTATCTACCACTTGAAAAATGACCATTTATTCCTACCCTTTGTTTCCTATCTTTTAACCAGCTACCAATCCATGACAGGATGCTTCCTCTTATCCCATGACTACTTAGTTTACTCAAAAGTCTCTAGTGAGAGACCTTGTCAAATGCTTTTTGAAAATCCAAAAATATTATATACGATAATCAGGGTTTGTTATAGTGAGGTTTGACTAAGTTGGGTTTTTTAGTACGGCTGAGAATGAGAGAAACTTGTAATGTCTTTAAGCCATATCTTTTCTATGGCTACACAGAGGTATGTCCCACCCTGTACCAAGAACAGAATCAAATGTGTAGTTTGCTCCCAAGGTACCAACAAGGCAGCTCATCCAGTGGCGCATTCTAGTGATCCAATTCAGTTTGTGGGGACATGGCCTAGAAGGTGTCTGCCTCCAATGCTTCCCACAAGGCACCTGTCAATGGTATAAAATTCACTCCCATTTCTAATACAGTTCAAGAAGTGAGTTGTGTCTCAAACACTCCGAAAGCATGATACAAAATAAGCCCAGCAGTGAGGAGCCTCTACTAGAGGTATAATGAACACTGGCTTTGTTCACTTAACTGCAGACTTGCATTAACATGACCAGTATCAGAGGTTAAAAATAATATTGTTTCTAATGCAAAGTAGCAAGTCTTACCTCTGCTGTCACCTGTGAGATATTGCAGGGCAGGTAAAACCAGTTCAGACCAGTTTGGGGCAAAGGAAAACCAGCTGTTCAAAGTGCTGGCTGGGGAAGATTGCCAATCCATGACTTTATCCTCAAGCTGAAGAAAGCATAGATACAAAACAAGATGAACTCCCTCACACATGGACAAGAAATAAGAAAGGAAAATTGGATTCTTATCTTGTGAATTTTCCTTCTATGGGAGATCCTCCTTGATGGCCAGTTTGAACAGTGGGTAGATCCCCGCCACTACCACTAGGAGGCAGACTTCCTGATTTTGCTGGTGCATGCTCAGTGGGGATCTAACCCCTAGACTCCAGGAGTTCCCCAGGCCAAACTCAATGTAACTCCAAGGTTCTGAGACCTACCTATATGTAAAGAAAAACCTACTTACTGAAGACAAACACTGACACCATGCCCAACGAGCAGGTTGCCACGACCAACCAGGTGTGGCTTAACCGATGTCCTTAGAGCGATGTGCAGAAACATTCAAACTAAGCCCTCCAGAGTTCACACTCATTCTGGGTGGGAGCTGGCAGTCCAGGAGGATCTCCCATAGAAGGAAAATTCACAACCCAATTTTCCTTTCTCCTGGGAGATCTCTCCTGGACGGCCAGTTTGAACAGTGGGACATTCCAAAGCAGCGTCCCAGGTACTTCTAAAAGGGGGGGAGGGGAGGAGAGAAAAAGAGAGAGAGAGATGTCAGGCGGAATAAAACCCCGCAGGGTAAAGTACAGCACAGCCTGGAGCACCCATCTCTTAAAAGCTGCATCAGCTGAATCTTGGAAGTTTATAGTACCTAGTGAAGGTATGGACCAAGGCCCAGGTGGCTGCTCAGCAGAATTTCCCCCTATGAGGCCACATTCCTAAAGGCCTAAAGAGAAGTCTGCACTTCGTAGGGAGTGCACCAAGACCCTTTGTGCAGGTGGCCTGTCCTCCGCCTGTATGCTTCTGAAAAGCAGAGGGACATCCAGCACGAAATTACCGCTTTGGATGTTTGAAGGCCCTTACGCTGAGGATTGTAAGCAACAAAAAGGGTCAATGATTTCCTGAAGGATTTCATCCTGTTAAACATCTAGTTTGTACCAGACTCGCTCCAGTGGGTGGGTTGGATCGGGGAAGAAGGAAGGTAGTACACAGTACTACTACTATGTACTTCTTATCCCCATTCCAACCCACTACTACTACTACTATGTACTTCTTATCCCCATTCCCTGCCTTCCCCCTGATCAGCTCCCATTCTCCTGCTCCCTTATGAACTGTCGCTCCTCTGCCAATAAAGCACCCTACATCCATGAACTCTTCCTCTCCCACTCCCTCCAGCTCCTTGCCCTTACTGAAACTTGGATCTCCCCCTCCGACTCTGTCACCCCAGCTACCCTCTCCTTTGGGGGTTTCTCCTTTTCTCGCCAGCCACACCCCGAAGGCTGGGGTGGTAGTGTGGGCCTCCTCCTCACTAAGTCCTGTCAATTCCAACCACTTTCTCCTCCCCCCCCTCTCTCTCCTTCCCTTCCTTTGAGGCTCACTCTGTATGCCTCTACTCCCCACATCATCTCTGCGTCGCTGTCATATACCACCCCCTGGCGCTCTTCCTTTCTCTCCAAATTTGAGTCCTGGCTCACTTTCTTCCTCTCCGACGATACCCCCACTAATCCTCGGTGACTTCAACATTCACGTTGATGTCCCTTCCCAGCCCTCCATCTCTAGCTTCCTCTCACTAGCATCCACCTTCGACCTCCACCTTTGGACCAACTCCCCCACCCACGCTAACGGCCATTCTCTTGACCTCGTCTTCTCTAGGAACTGCTCTGTCTCTGATCTCTCCTTCGATCCTCATCCCATCTCTGACCACTTCCTTGCCTCTTTCAATGTCTCCCATTGTCCCCCTTCCCCTTCTCCACACCTCTTCCATGACCTGCAGGCCATTAACCTCCTGGACTTTGCCTCCTCTCTCTCCCCCCTTCTCCCCTCAGTCTTCTCCTCCTCCCCTGATACTGTCATTTCTGCTTTAAATGCCTCTCTCCCCACCACCCTTGACTCCCTTGCTCCTCTCCTCCCACCCTGCCCGCTCCCACAACCCCCGTCCTTGGCTCACCCCCAGTATCTGCCACCTCCGCTCCTTCACCCGTGCTGCTGAACGCCTTTGGTGCAAATCCCATTCTCATGCTGACTTCCTTCACCTCAAATTCTGTCTCTCCTCCCTTATTTCTGCTGTCTCCCTCGCTAGACAGAATTACTACGCCTCCCGCATTGAGTCCTGTTCTCGGGACCCTCACCGCCTGTTCTCCACCTTTGACTCCCTCCTCAAGCCCCCCTGTCCTCCTCTTCCCTTTCTGTTCAGGATTTTGCTTCCTCCTTCACCTCCAAGATAGACAAGATCCGCCTCGACATCGCTTCCCACTCCTCTCCTCTTCCTACTCCCTCCCCTTTCCCTCCTCCCTCCATCTCTCTCCTGTCCTCCTACCTCCCTTGAGGAAATCTCATCCCTGCTCTCCTCCTCCAACCCTTCCACTTGCCCCCATCCCCTCCCACCTCCTGACCTCCCTTGTTCCCACTGTCGCCCCTTCCCTCCTGCACATCTTCAACCTCTCCCTCTCTACTGGCTCCTTCCCATCCGCCTTCAAGTATGCCACTCTCTCTCCTATCCTCAAAAAGTCCACTGACCCTTCTAGCTACCGTCCTGTCTCACTCCTTCCTTTTGCTTCCAAGCTTCTTGAACGTGTTGTCTACTCCCGCTGCCTCGACTTCCTCTCCACCAACTCCTCCCTTGACCTCCTCGAATCTGGCTTTCACCCCTTTCACTCTACTGAAACTGCTCTCGCTAAGATCACCAACAATCTTCTTGTGGCTAAATCTTATCGCCTCTATTCCATTCTTGTCCTCCTTGACCTCTCTGCTGCCTTCAATACGGTTGACCACTCACTCTTGCTGGATTCACTTCACTCCCTTGGCTCCGTCCTTGACTGGTTCTCCTCCTACCTCTCTGACTGCTCCTTCAATGTGTCTCTTGCCAACTCCACCTCCTCTTCCTCCCTTCCACTCTTGGTTGGTGTTCCCCAAGGCTCTGTCCTTCGCCCTCTTCTCTTCTCTATCTATACCCTGTCCCATGGCAAACTCATTGCCTCCCATGGCTTCCAATATCACCTCTACGCTGATGACACTCAACTATCTCTCTACTCCCTCTCTCTCTCCATCTATTCAAGCTCGCCTCACCAGCTGTGTCTCTGACATCTCTACCTGGATGTCTCAAGATCAACTCAAACTCAACATGGCTAAAACTGAACTCCTTATCTTCCCCCCTCATCCTTCCTCTCCCTCCTCCCTGTCAATCCTCATCAATGGGGTCACCATCCTTCCCATCCCCCTAGCCCGTAGCTTAGGCTTCATCTTTGACTCACCCCTTTCTTTTAAACCCTACATCGACTCTGTTGCCAAATCCGGTCGCTTCTCCCTCCATAACATTGCTAAGATTGGCCCTTTTCTCTCTGTCTCCTCTGCCAAAACCCTTGTTCATGCCCTGGTCAACTTTCGCCTCGATTACTGTAACCTCCTTCTCACTGGCGTCCCCGGCTCTCCCCTTTCTTCCCTTATCTCCGTCCAAAACTCTGCTGCCAGGGTCATCCATCTCGCCTGTCGCTTCGACCATGTGCAGCCCCTCCTCTCCTCTCTTCACTGGCTCCCCCTTCCTGAACAAATCCTGCACAAGCTCCTAGTCTTCACCTATAAAGCTCTTCACAACCTTGCTCCCCCTACCTCGCTGCGCTAATTTCCCTCTGTACTCCAGTCCGTAAACTCCCCTCCTCCTCTGTCCCTCTCTCGCCCTCCCAAGCCTCTCCTGCTCCCCTAACCACCCTCATCCTTCTCCCTAGCTGCCCCCACGCCTGGAACTCCCTCCCTGCCCGCATCTGCCTCACCCCCTCCCTTTGTACCTTCAAGTCCCTCCGATTGTAAGCCCTAGGGCAGAGATCGTGTCTATTCAATTACTTTGTAAAGCGCCGGGTACATTGCTGGTGCTATATAAATACTGGTTGTTAAATAAAATAATAATAATAATAATAGTCTTGTTCTCTGTGGAAGCGAGTATCAACTTCAGGACAGAACACAGGATCCAGTCTGAGAGTTACTGGAGACTCCTTGAAGGAGAAGGACGGATCAATGGAGAGGGCACTCAGCTCAGAGACCCACCTGGCTGAAGTAAATCCTACCAGGAAAAGTAGATTTAGAGAGAGGCAGTAGAGGGAAAAACTCACGGAGAGGTTCGAAGGAAATAGTGGAAAGAGCCTTCAAAACAAGGTTTAGATTCCATGAGGCGAATTGGTGTGCTCCCGGGGGAAGAGACAACTCTTGCTGCCTTTAAGAAGCAAACCCACATAAGGGTGTCTAGCTAGTCTAACGCCCTGTACAGTGCAAAGGACACTATTTAGAGCCTCTACCTGATTTTGGAGAGTGTTGGATATTAGCCCCTTATCCAACCCCTCTTAAAGGAACTCTAGCACTGCCTTAAGAGGAGACCTGGTTGGCCTATTACCCTTGTTCTTGCACCACTGGCTGAAACGTGGTCCAGGTGCCTTGGTATATGCACTTGGTCTCTGGTCTTCAGGACTGCAGCATGGTATCTAGCACATGCCTTGAGTAACCCAACGCTGTTAGTTTCAGTATGCCTGGGTTATTGTATAGGAAAGGGGCTTGCGACAGGAGATTGGGGTCCTCCAGGTGGTGGAGTGGAGGCTCTGGCCTCAGGTGTTGCCAGTCCGTGAACCATGGTCATCTTGGCCACGAGGGGCCGATTAGTATTGATGTGGCTCTCTCCTTCTTGATCTTCGCTATTGTCCTGCCTATAAGTGGAAATGGAGGGAAGGCGTATGTGATGCCTCGAGGCCAGGGTTGGTTCAGCACATGGAATGACACTGCTCGGTGATCCTGGCATCTGGATCTGAAGTATTCGGTCTCTGTGTTGTGTGCTGCGGTGAACATGTCCCTCAGTAGGCGACCAAAAGCCCGAACGATCATCTCAAATGCTTTTTTCTCTCTGATGGACCAATCTCCTGGGTCTACTGTTTCCCGGCTCAGGTGGTCCACCCAGACATTCCTTACTCCTTTGCTGTGTACTGCTATCAGGGATTTTAGATTGCGTTCCACCCATTTGAACAAGGCTGTCACTTGAAGATGCGGTGATTCCGAGTGGGAGCCCCCTGGTGGTTTATGTAGGCCTTCGCACCGTGTTGTTCGTGTAGACAAAAACATGTTTTCCGAGGATCTTTCAGGTCAGCTCCCTTAATACAAGACAGATCGCCCGCAGCGCCAGGCAGCTGAAGTAGCGCTTGCGTTCCCACTCTAGCCACTTGCTCTGCATGGTGGTTCGTTGGGTGTGCACGCCCCACTCTTTCAGGCTCACATCTGTGGTTACCATGACCCTGACTAGGTCTGGCTGGGAGACTCTTACCTGGAAACAACTCTCCCTTGTCCACCAGTGGAACAACTCTTTGAGCTTCGTGGGTACCTCCATTCATGGGTTTCTGCCTTCTGCAAGGTCATCCTGCCAGGGGTGAAGGAAACATTGCGAGGGTCTTGCATGGAATCTGGTCCATTGTAGAAGTCCCAGGCATGATATCATGAGACCTAGAAGGCTGGTGAGAGACTTCAGGTGCCCCTTGTGACGTGGTGAGATTTGATATGTGAGGTTCTTCAGTTTCTCTTGTCTGTGGAGTGTGAGGAATACCTTGAAATTGCTGGAATCCAGAATTACCCCCAAGTGCTCAAGAGGCCTGCGAGGGAGTCAGACAACTCTTTTTCCAGTTGATGATGGAGCCGTGTGGATCATTCTGTGTATGTCCTCCATCATTTTGTATCTGGATGGTGACCGGATGAGGATGTCATTGATGAGTCATGGTCTGTGATGGCAGGATGGGGATATGCTGGTGGGCTCTCTTGACGTCAAGGGATGCCAGCCACTCGTCCTTGAAGACCGCGAGTCAAAAGGATTGGAGTGTCTCCATCTTGAACCTTTGAACCCAGATTGATTGGTTAAGGTTTTTGAGGTCCAGCACTGACCAGCAGTCGTCTGACTTTTTTGGAACAAGGGTTAGGCTGGAGTAGAGACCGGATCCTTCCTCCCTGCATGGTACTGATTGTATGGCCCGAATAAGCAGGAGCCTACCTCCGCCTGCAGTGCTGTGTGCTTTCCTAGATGGCATGAGACTCGAGTCACACAGAAGGAGGTTAGTGGGGATTGCGTGAATTCTATCCCATAACCCTTTTGGATCGCGTAAAAGTCCCATGCATCCCATGTCACTGTGCGCCATTTTTCTGCAAACAGTTGCAATCTGTCCCCTAAGGCAGTTGGGTCCTGAATGAGCAAAGGCTTGTAGTCATGTGTTGGCTGGGACTGGTGGAAATCAGAGGCTGCTTTGGTCTGTGGCTCCCCTATTGTCTGTACCACCTAGGCTTGTTTCTCCGAGTTTCCTCTGTGGATATAATCAGGCCTCCTGGTGCCACCAGCTGGCGAGTAGCCTGTACTGAAGGGACGAAAGGGCTTTCTAGAGATGCCCAAAACTTTACAAGGTCTGCTTTTCGGTTTTATCAGGGGTGTCAGCCAGAACCTTGTCTAGACAGACCTCAAAGAGCTTTGTTCCCTGGAAGGGAACCCCCCACTAGGGTGTTTTTGGCTGTGTTGTCCCTTTTCCAGGACCTGAGCGATAGGAGTCTGCACAGGCCAGCTGCATACAGGTGACCTGGATCCTAGTCATATTCATAGAGACAGTGGGATCCCTGTCTCCTTTAACCCAGGGCATGAGAGCTCTAGAGACGTAGGAGGTGATGGTAGCCATTCTAATAACTGAGGAAATCTCCTCCAAGTGTCTCCTCAAGTTACCCTTGATCCCCTTATTTGTAGGGTCTTTGGGGTAGCACTCCCCCTCCATGGGAAAGACTGAATTTCAGGCCAAGGAGGCCACTGCAGCATCCAATGTAGGGATGGTTAAGAGGGTCTCTTTATTCCTGCGAATGAGTACAGGGATTCCTGGGTTTTTAGTCATTCTGTGGATCCTATTAGAGAGCTGTCACTCTTTTAAAATTATCTTTTCATATGACTTATCCAAGAATATATCCTTGTCCCTGGATCAAGGCTTGGGGATGTATACCCTCTCTGATTCATCCTCAGAAGACTCTGAGGAGTCGCGTTTGTCTTTCTTCTCTCAAAGACGAAGAGCCTTAATTACAAGCTCTGAGATTTGGTCCCTATATTATTTGGAGGGGAATTCTCTGTCTGGGTTAGAAGAGACCTCAATGACTGGCACTTCTATCTCTCCCTCTTCCAGAGAAGCAAGACTTTCTCCCTGCTTGGAGGCCTGCTGGCTGTCTGAGTCCAGGGCCTCAGAAGCTTTCTCTTCCCCTGCACTAGCTTGTCTGGAGGGTGGTTTTCCTCCTTTTTTCTTTCCCTGTGGGTTAGGGGATTTGAAGGCTGTGGCCTGAGCTGAGCCCATGCCTTCCTCCTCCTCCAAGAAGCAGATTACCTCCTCTAAAGCTGCCCGAGACTAATAGGGTAGGGGTGGGGGTGGAGTTCAGGGGTTTGGCCATCATGTGAGGCTTTTTTTTTTTTTTTTTAAAGGGGAAGCTTCCCTTTGCCCGCTGGGTGGGGCTGTCTCTTGTACAGGCGCCCATTCCCCATTGGTTTTGTTGGGGTTCTTTTCCCTTAAGTTCCTCAGGATTTCCTGGAGGGCAATCCTATGAGGGGCAGCAACTGGGGGCTTGGCATGTAGAGGATGTACTGTGACCTCTGCGGTCTCAGCTGCTGCTTCGCAGGCGTGCCTCCTCGTCATGGCCATGGTTGTTAGCAGGGGGTTCCGCTGGGCGGACGGGCCCTGTTGCCGCTAGTGCTAGCTCAGCTGACACCCTGCTGGGGCTGCTGGATGCACTTTGCTGGAGGCGCAGCTGTAGAACAGGCTTCTGAGGCCTGCCGGCCTTTACCTACGATTTCCCTGGTGCTGCGAGCGCTAGCTGAGTCAACGCTCTGCTGGAGGCCGGCTGGAACAAAGGCTGATCGGGCCTGCCAGCTTTTGTTTTCACTTTCCCCACTGCCGCTTGTGTGCGGCTTGTAGAGCGGGGAGTGAGCCGGTGCCTCTCCAGCGGCCATGGATGGATTAGCGGGACAAAATCACGGCGGCCCTGCAGCTAGAGACCATCCGGATTCCTGCTGGGCCTGCTCTTCGAACACCCCTGTGCCAACTGGAGGGGTAGCACCGGGCCAGAAAATCCTCCTTTCCCTCCCTAAGTAGAAGAGGATGAATGGGGAGAGAATCCTCTCTCCCAGGCACCAAGATGGAGGACTGGGACCTCAGTCCCCTGAAAAAATCTATTTGCTGCCTGAAAAACCTCTGTCCAAGACGGAGGCTGCGTAGCCTGCATCCTATCCGTGTGGAGGCAGACGAACAACTGGACGCTAGGGGGTTAGATCCCCACTGAGCATGCTCCAGCAAAATCAGGAAGTCTGCCTCCTAGTGGCAGTGGCGGGGATCTACCCACTGTTCATACTGGCCGTCCAGGAGAGATCTCCCGGGGGAAGTGTTCTGCGGTTATATTCCTCACACATCTTGCAAAAATTTGCCTAGTATGAGTTTATGAAATACTGAGGAGTGGATACTGGGGAGTCGCTTTTGTGGGAAGGCACTGACACTAATAATAACTAATAATCCTATATAATCACAAACTGATTATCCCAAATGCTGTCATGTCTAGAAAGATTACTTGAAGGGTAATGCTTACCAATGAGAGGCTAGCAGGTCCTTCTAGAAGCAAGATCTCCAGAAGGAGAGAGAAGAAACTGGAGGAGATTTCGTTTACTCCAAGGCATGGTTTAATCTCCTCTAGAGGCCTTTGAAAGGGAAACACACATCATTTGAGCTGAATAAAATTTCAACAATTTTGCCATATGCAAAATAATCAATGAAGATCAGCACTGCAAAATAATGCCAGCTTACATACTGCATGCCCCACAGAATAGATATGAACAAGCTCTGGCTTTTCTCCACTAATGATGGTTAGAGTGAAGGCTTGCTAGGCACTGATGAAAGCAAAGTGGTGCAGGCAAATCTCCCACGGTCCCACTATGCATCTCAGTCCTGAGCTGTAGAAACCATGGTAACTCAAATTTTGGAAACTGCAATAACTTATAAATGAAGCTCAAATAACCTGCTGTATCCAACTTCTCAATCCCCATTTTAGCAGCTTAGTGAAGATCTGCATGGAACAACACTGAGTTCTGCTTTCTAGGTGCCATTTAGCAAATTGGTTACAACAGGAGAGTCAATGGCATGTTAAACAGCAGCCTACATAGCGCGCACACAGCTGGAGTCAGCATATTTTCTGTGTTCTCATTATTCCACTTCTTCCCAGGATGAGTATTTGGGGGAAGACTTTTGGGTGTTTTGTCAGACACTAATTATACGGACATTTCTTTCATCAGCCCTATTTTATCTGCTTTACACTTAAACGTTGTAGCTATATAAAAATGGTTCATTAGATAAAATGATTCAGACCGGAGAGGGCTGATTGTGAAGGACAATTTGAAAAGCCAGTAGCTCTTTAGTATGTGCTACAGCATACTCCAAGGACATAGCCGAGGTAAAAGCTGGACACAGCAGATATCCTATAAAAAACACAAATGGGCATGTACAATCCTTTATCCCATCTGTATCGTATACCCAGAGCCTTATCCTCGTGTGGAAGCAACTTACTCTTCTTTAACAGATGACAGTGGTATGGGGGATGGGTCCTGAGACATCGGCGGCATCCCCTCGGTGTTGCTAAGAGACTCAGACAAGTCTTCTACTTCTGATTTAATCACCTTCAACTTTTTCTTCTTCTTTTCCTCCTTTTCCTTCACCTTCTTCTTAAGGACCGCAAGGTCAAACAAAGCTTTAGATTAAGAAACAAAACAAAAATAGGCCTTTTAAGATAAGTATTTAATTACCTTCAGCTCTTAAAAGTCTATTTTCAAAAAGGACATATGCACTTTTGAAAATTTTAGCCTCCAGTTATCCAATTAGAAATGTATGTAGCATGCAATTCTTCTAGCCAAATTATTCCACTGGATTCCAGATCAACATTTCAGAGACAGTTACTGTTTTTATGGATGTAACCACATGAGATGTTGCCTCCACTGCCAACCTCTTTGCCCTGGATTTACCTGCTGTCTGAAAGGTGGTTGCCAAATGTTTGCCCCAGAGCTGTCGTCCCTGGGAAGGAGGAGAATGCTGCATGGGTTAACCCAGTTCAAACCAGGGCAGTGGGCAACCACGGGGCCAGGTCTGGTTTGTTAGGGTCTCCCGCAGCCCCGGGTCCGCCAGCACCATAGAGGTGCAGCTAGTGTGCTCCTCTCAGCTGACAGCTGGTTGGGAGAGGGGAGCGCAGAAGTCCCCAGAGGCTTTCAAGGGCACTATTTGCGCTCCCCTCGCCCAGCCCACTGCCAGTTGAGAGGGTCGCACTAGTGCTGGCTCGGATGGAAGGGGGTCATGGCCAGGGAAGGCGACACCCCCCCCCCCTTTCCATCGAAGTCAGCGCTAGCATGCCCCTCTCCACTGACAGCCTGCTGGGAGGCACATACTGGTGAGGTTTCCCACCAGGAAAAGGAGAGGAGCAGGGATCAAAGCCAGCGCATGCTCCCTCTGGAGGAACCACATAGAGCCTGCAATTCCCTCTGTTCTTTTCCTGAATGGAGGTGAGATCTCAAGATCCGTGCAGTTCCTCTGGAGGGGGCTGTGTTCTGGCCGGGACTGAAACGGGGGGGGGGGGCCAAGAACTCAGGTGTTCTCGCTGCCCCCCCCCCCCCCGCCTTGAGTTCTGACAAATGACTCAAGGGGGCTGGAAGAAAAGGTTCAGGCGGGGCCTGGGGCCTAGCAGGGCTCAGGCAAGGCATTACTCACCATTCAGGGGTGTCCCAACCCTGCCGCTGGGCTCCACACCACAGTGCCGCTTGGATTTAAAAAGGATGGGGGGGGGAGGGACCTTTGGGCATGCTCAGAGCTGCTCAGTCCTGTCTGCCCTCTTCAAAGATGGCCCCTGCAGGACCAAGCAGCTCTTCTGTGCATGTTCAGCCCTGTGGGGGCCATCTTTAAAAAGGGCAGACAGGGCTGAGAAGCTCTGTGCATCCACAAGGCTTTTCCTGCTTCCTTTTTAAACTCAAGCGGTGGCGTGGAACCCAGCAGCAGGGTCAGGACTCCCCTGAACAGTGAGTAATGCACTGCCTGACCCTCGCTAGGCCCCTGACTGAACTCTTTCTTGCCTGCCAGGCAGGGAGACTTGGCAGGGGCCAGAGGTGCCCAGGGGGCCTAGCTTTGCCCCCCGGTCAGCTCCAGCTTCTGTGCCAGCCGAGGATGCTGGGAGCGTATGCAGACGAGCTGCAGCCTCACCAGTTAAATCTAAGCAGCAGCATGGCATGGAACCCAGCAGCAGGGTCAGGACTCCCCTGAACAGTGAGTAATGCCCTGCCTGACCCTCGCTAGGCCCCTGACTGAACTCTTTCTTGCCTGCCAGGCAGGGAGACTTGGCAGGGGCCAGAGGTGCCCAGGGGGCCTAGCTTTGCCCCCCGGTCAGCTCCAGCTTCTGTGCCAGCTCCCTTGACATAATCCCGGCCCCTACCCCCTCAAATTATAGCCTGTTTCCGAGAAGGAGGGGGGGGTTGTCTTGTCTCGAGGCATTACGGGGGGGGGGGGAACCTTCTTATCGGGTAGCAGCAAGAATATTGAGCTGGGTTTCAGCCCTAGTGCTGGCTTTGATGCCCGTTCCAATCCTTTTCCTATGGGAAAGAAAAGCAAAGCAGCGGGCATGGAAAGGGGGGGGGGTCACAGTCAGGGAAGCCTTTCCTGGCTGTGAACCCCCTTTCCATCAAAGCCAGAGCTAGCATGCCTCACTCAGCGGACAGCCATGGGGGGGGGAGGGGAGGAGAGGAATGTGAGCAACCGTGCTGTCCCCAGGGGCTGCCGCCCCACAGCTGGGGAGCACCAGTGACAGTGCTATCCCTAGATGGCCTGGGAATAGCGAGATCGCTGGAGCGGATGCTCAGCTGTCAAGCGGCCCCCGGTGAGGGAGTGTGTTAGCACCATTTGTGGCAGCTGGTGCAAACCCATGAACTGCAGGCAAGGGGCTGCCTATTTGAAAGACTCCCAACACTGCCCACAGGGATGGCCGTAGTGTGGGGACTGCATGAACATGGGTTCCGGCTGCCTTTCATGTGCTAACATGTTATAAGTGATCATATAATATTACACACACTACAAGCTACATGATGGCAGTTCATCTAAAACTCTGGTATGGCATAAACCCACCAGGGCATGCATTCCATCCCTGGATTGTTAAATAGGGGGTTCCTGGGGGATTTCCCCCACCCCTCAAAAATGCATTGCACCAAAATAAACAAACTCTGTTTGGGAAGCAGATATTGAAAAGCAGATCAGCAGTTCCCAAACTTTTTCAAGCTCTGACCCCACTGACACACAAAAGAAATCTTAGTGACCCCAAACTTACTACAGCCCCTGAAAGCCCAAAGGACACAGTCCAATAATGCCACGCCCCACTTGCTGACCTGCCAGAGAGCCCTTCCTGCCAGCGTTCACACGGGTCATGATGTCACTGAGCGTCAATTCCTCCGTCACTAGGTCAGGATGGTCCTACACAAGAGACAGAAGGGTTTAAGAAGCACGCACAGAAAGATAAGGAACACAACATTTGTATAACGGGAAGGTGAAGAGAAACAATTTGTCTGGAATATCCTACAGAAATGAGTTATGGCAAGAGCGCGGGGGAAACTACCAAATCTATAAGCTAAACCACAGGCAGGAATCTAACCCCAGAAACACAGAGAGATAATCTATTCGCAAGCAACTCTTACCACCACCACCCACACCTTCAAGCATGGAATTAATTACCCTGCCCTGAAGTTATAGCATTCATGGATAATATCACAAGTGTGGTAATGCTGTGGTAAGTGAAGAAAGATACTTTTGTGGGTTCCAGATTAGTTAGTTAATTCATTAATTCTCCTTCCCCAACCCCTCCCTCACTCCCCAAATTAAACCTCACCAGTATGCACCTCACATTTTCTGCTTCTCAAATCCTGGTACCTTCAAGGTAGCATCCCCAGGACTGCTATTAAAGCCAACAATCTAGATTCTGGAAATCCATTTGGATTCTGTCTGTCTCCACGTTTTTAACCAAAGGTTCTAGAGTCAGGACGTAGCTGTCAGTTTTTCTAAGGATGCAAGAAACAATAGAATCTACTTTCCTCTCCATAGCTATTTGGACTGGTAAGCTGACTTGTTATTAACAGATGGGGAGCAGAAATGAGGAGGAAGGAGACATTTCCACACACTCACTTTGCTCGCCACCACAGCAGATAATAAACAGTAAGAAGCACAAGCGATCCCAATCCCTATGTCATAAGCAACTTACAGGTTGACGCTTCCGTTTCTCACGGTGTTTCTTCAACATCATCTTTAGGTCATTCTCAATTAGGTCCAGCTTATCTGGGACAACATAAACCAAAAGACTATTATCAGAAAAAGCTCCCTGTCAGGCTGTTATTATTATGAGCTAAGGTGCCTCTTCCTTATACTTCCCTCACCTTTAGCCATTTTTAAGCTTCCACAGCTAACTTCTCTCCTTCACAGCTTGAAATTCAGTTTGTGACCTAATCATGCCAAGCAGGAAATTACCCACAGCATGCTCTCATACGTGCACTATCCAGATTTACTTGGTGAGGTAAAAAAAAGTCTGCACTATTAATTACAATCCCCTACAACCAACCTTGATTTATAGCAACTCAGTTTAACATGCATTTTGTGTTGCTGCTCTAGCCACTACAGAAAATGAAACACGACAAACAAAATTACTGCTGATAAGAAATTGTCATGCAAACCACAGTAACAGGATCGACAGCTTGTTGTTTATAACATTAACTTTGTTCAACAATAGATCAGCCTTTACGGAAACCTCAGAGAAGCAAGGCTAGAGATTTCACAGATCAGGAAAGAGAAGCATTAGGAAAGCTCATGACAAAAGCCTAATAAAATATCATACATTAAATCAAGGGCTACTTTGAGAGTGCAAATGCTGAGGGCCACATAAAAGGTGAAAATGGGGATGCATAAAGGGTGTGCTCAGGAACAGGAGCATCCAGATCATAGACTTTTGCTATGGATCTTCCCTCTATTCCTGTGTGCATGCCCTTATCTCTATTTAGAGATGACCTCAGTTTTTCAGTGCTTGTGGACAGCACCTGGATCCAGGAGCCAGATACAGAAACTGGAAAGGGGCCACATTTGGCCCGCAGGGCTGAGGTTCCCTACTCCTACATTAAGTACTGTACCAGATGTTAAGTACCCCTACATTAAGTACTGTATCCAGAAAGCATTAAAGAGAATCACCTCTTTGCTGTCCAGAAAGCCTATCACTTAAAAGCTCCAATTTTGTTCTTACCTACTGTTTTCATATCCTGAGTTGATAATGTGGGGATCACTCTCAGAGGAGCAGCAGGACTTGGACAATGGGCTGGGGAACTTGGAAGCCAGGAACTTAGATCTAAAAAACACAGAAGAGATGTAAATTCAATTCAGTTTCTGCAAGAATAAATAGCCAAGGAACCAGTTTTCAGTAACCTATTCTTATCTTCCAATCCAGTAAACATTTTCCGACATCCAAATGTTCTGGCCTTTCACAAGCAAAACTGCAGCTGCATGGAGCTATTTAAAAGGCTAAGAAAAGCAAACCTACATCAGAGATAGAGTAACTTAATGGCCAGGGGAAAAGATTGAGAGTGAGGACTTATTTCTAATCCCAACTCTGCCACTTGGTAACTGCAAGATTTCGAGCAAATCTCTTAACCTTTATGCAAGTCTTTCAGCTTCTATAACTTGAGACAATAATAATTCTTTCCTTCTTCACGTAGGTGTTGGGAGGCAGTAAATGTTGCAGAAAAAACAGGGAAAGTGTGCTGCATAAGGGTTACTGATTTCAATTAAAGAGAGAAAGTTTGAGTGTCTAAAACAACCAAAATCAAGCCCTGCTATAGTAGCACATAACAGAATTGAGATCTGCATTCTTCCCAATTGACATACAAAAGAGACCGTCAAGAAATGGAGCCATATGATGCTAACAGGACAATCCTCCATCATTAAAGACAATGGAACTTTTGCCACTGACTTCAATGGACAGAGGACTCTGCCTAAATCAAAGCATGGAAGCCTAGATGGAAATATTTGCCCACTAGGAACTGGAGTAGGATCCCCTAATTCAGTTCAACTTAGGTCAGAGACCAGAGGACCTTAATTGCTGGTTTCTATTTCCACTCTTTACGCCTTTTTTAAGGAGTCAAGCATTAGAAGATAATTTTCCAGACCAGTTGACAGACACCCTGATCTTTCTCACTAGCCTGAGAATTCACTGACTTTACCTTCTTCATCAGAGGATAAGGCGGTGTCACCACATTCCTCCTTCACCTCTCTCAAGATTTTCAAGTAGCGCCGATGGGTTTGTCTATCCCGTTCTTCAGAGTCACATGCAGGCGATGAGTGCTTTCTTTTCAGAGTCAGGTCAGGGCCACCTTTCCTAGCCAGATCCAGCATGTGCTGAAATGGAGGTCCACACATGTACAGAAGACACAGTACTCCAGAATCCCAAGCCATTTTCACCAAACTGACATGCCAATTTCATTAGTTTAAAAGTTCTATCATTTAGCATCAGTGCAGGGTCCACTGGCATCATGTGACACAGAGTGATGTTGGGAAAGTCAACCAAGCTGTAAAATGGGTAATCCTTACCCACCTCAGAATGATGGGAAAGGGTGGGTATTATGAGGCTTAAGTACCTGTCTTTAAAACTATGAGATTCCTGGCAGGGCGGGGATGGGGGGGGAGAAAGTTCTAGAGAAAAGTATACAGTAAACTTCAGTATAACGTATCAAGTATTAGTTTAAACATTTCAAAGCCTTCAGTGACTTTACATTTAAAGGTCAGCCAAGCAAGAGGCAAGAACTGCTTGCTATAAAAAAAATCCTGTAGGAAATTGTAGCTACATGAACATTGCTGCATCCTCTATCACAAGGAAGTCCCACCCTGTTTAACAAGAGATGCACCAATTATCACTGCCCTCTGTGAGCACTTACATTGCGGGAGGCAAGGATCTGCTTGAGAAGTCGATAAAAGTACAGCTGCTGGGAACTCAAGTAGCGTTTGTACTGGGACTTGAAGCAGAGTTGTCGGTATTTCACAACTTCTGGATTAAAGTGTCCATCTGTGAAGAAAAAAATTGTTACCTTGACTTGTTTTGGTTGAGAGCTGAAAAGAATTTAAACACGCAAATTAAGAAGTTGTCATGGAACACACTAAAGAAAGGGAAAGCATAGGATCATTTTCAAGCTTTGCAAGATAGCAATACTTTCATATAATAAAGAGAAAAAAATTGCAAAATCTAGGATTGTTGATCATGACAAGAGCAAGATACAAAGGATTCTACTGAGGTATCAATAATATACTGCTCCACGATAAACGTGGTGTTATGCACACCTAGTAACAATCACATGGTCTTTTTAACAAACACTATAAAGCATGGAAAGCCATCATCTTATTCTTTTTGCAAGTTCCAAATCAATTTACTCATGGCTTTGCCTTGGAGAATTTAGAACAACATACTCCCCTCTACATCAACCATTCAGATGATTCGGTTAAATAAAGCCTACTAAAAACTAATCAAGGGATAAAAAACAAATTGAGGAATAAAAACAGACATGCGACCAGCAAAACAGTTTCCCCGGCCTGGCAAATCGTGGGTGACGCAGCCTGGGTCGTATTAGGGTACTGGACAAACGTGCCCATGGCTGGAGCCATTCCGCCACCCACGCAGCCTGGGAGCACAACAAACATGCGTGGGGTCAAACCCCCCCTCCCCTCCCCAATACAGATAGCCATGGTGGCCAATGATGAGCAGCCATGGCAGCCCCTGATCAGGGCTGGGTATGGCATGCTAACCTGCTTTGGCCTGCATGGGCAGTCCTTAGCCTGGGCTGTGACCTTGGAGATTTTCCAAGGACACAGCCCGGGCTAGCTACCTACCCACCAGAGGCAGAACCAGGCCAACACCTGGTGGCGCCACAACAGATGTGCCGGTAGTGCCTAGGCCACAGAAGGCCAAAGCGGGCCACTGGCACATCTGTTTTTACCCAAGAATAAAGGACTGCTCAAAGAAATGATATAAGATAGGACACCTTGCTGTTGCAGATCAAAAAAATAAGATTTTTTTTCCCCCCATGTTGTGTGTGCCTGATATACTAAGACAAAATGTTTCGAGGCCTCAAAAGACGGATGTACATAACACAACCATCTGGTCACACTAACAGCATCCGCACAGAGGCCAGAGACTGGATGGAACAAGACACCAAACTTCCTTTTTGCCCCAAAGGGAGCCCTTTGAGGTTAGGGGTGAAGTCCACTAGAAAGGAAAATTGGGCACTTACCTCCTGAATTTTCCTTCTATGGGAGGTCCTCCTGGACAGCCAGTCAGCACATGAGGGTAGATCCCGTCACTACCAGTAGGAGGCAGACATACTAACTTGTCTGTCCATGCTTCGAGGATCCCCATCCCATCTCCAGTGTATTTCAGCTTTTTTTACACTGTTTATCCTGTACTAGAGGACACTACCAACATTAACAATTTTAACTAACATTTTGAAATTATTTATGTATTTATTTATTTAAACTCTTTATCCCCTATTAGAGGACAGACATCTCCAGAGGGTATAACTCCAGTCCAGAAGCCAGGCCCCTGAACTCTAAATTTCTCAATCTAATTGTAGAAAAAAGCTCCCTCTTAAACTGAAGTTAGCTCAAAGGACACTCACCACAGAGTTACTCTTCACTCCAGGTGGGTCTGGCCGACCAGGAGGACCTCCCGTAGAAGGAAAATTCAGGAAGTAAGTGCCCAATTTTCCTTTCTCCCTGGAGGTCCTCCTGGATGGCCGGCCAGCCAGCACAATAGGGACCTTCCCAAGCGGTGTCTCAGAATGATATAGATTAGCTGCAGGGAGGAAGAAGAGTAATTTACTAATGTGTCGAGTACTCCAGTGAAAATAACGTTCTCCTAGAGTACCGCCTGGAGCACCCGTCTCCCAAACGCCACTTCGGCCAATTCTTGCAGAAGGATTCTGTAATGCATCATGAAGGAATGGATCAAAAGACCATGTTGTTGCTCTACAGATTTCCCCATATGAGGCTGAATTCCTGAAAGCCTGAGAGGTAGCTGCCCCTGAGCAAAAATTCCATCTGGTGGGTTCTTACCTTGTGCCCTATAGGCCTCCTTAATACAGTGTTATCCATCTTGCTATCACTGCTTTAGATGCCCTCTTCCCTTTATTCAGTGGGCCGTAAGCCACGAATAGGGCAGAGGACGTCCTAAAGTGAGCAGTGTGATCCAGGTAGATTCTCAGTGCTCTAGTGACGTCTAGCTTATGCCACACCCGCTCCTGTGAGTGAGATGGGTGTGGGCAGAAAGACGGCAGATTTATCTCCTGTTCCCTATGAAAAGGAGAGTTTACTTTGGTTAGAAAAGAGGGATCCAATCTGAGAACAACAGAAGAATCCCTGAATGAGCATAGATTCGGTTCCATAGAAAGGGCACTCAATTCTGAGACCCTTCTGGCTGATGTAATTTCAATAAAAAAAGCTATCTTTAGAGAGAGATAGTAGAGGGAGCCTCCCTTAGAGGCTCAAACGGAGTGACCATGAGTGCTCCAAGTAGTAGGTTCAAATCTCATGATGGTAAATGATGCACCACCGGAGGTGATACCACTCTAGCTGCTCTGATGAATCGAATAACGTGGGGATGTTTAGATACACTGAGTCCCTTTACTGTATTGATAACACTACCTATGGCTGCTACCTGTCTTTGTAGCGTGTTTGGTTTTTTTTTGTTTTTTTTAACATTATAAACTTTTATTTTAAATAACAATATACATAAACTTGCAAACGTTTAACTGTGGTTACAATTTTTTAAATGTATTCACTTTGTCTTTTGGATTCAGGTAGGTTCTATTTTGATTATACATAATGATCAAATAAGTATGCTCTCTGGTCTTCAGGTAGATTTTTGTTTGTCATAACACATACACATGGAAACCATTTTGCTGTATATGCTTCTTTTTTGTCCATTAGGTTTGCTGCCACTTTTTCCATCGTTAGATGGTACCATAGTCTGTTCATCCATTCGCCTGTAGAAAGTTCCTTAGTGTCTTTCCAGTGCAGGGTGATGATCTTTTTTGCAGCTTGTATAAAGGCCGAACATGAGTCTTTATGTTTTTGAAGTATTCCCACTTCTGGAAACAAGCCCAGCAAAGCAATCTCAGGTTTGTATGGAATTATCAATTTAGTCATTTCTTCCATTTTT
>QEPC01005433.1:5979324-5996122 GCA_003113815.1 Sphenodon punctatus | reverse complement strand
GGGGGGGGGGGGGGGGCACGTTTTTGTTTGGAATAGTTTATCAATTCCAGCAGACCCAGGATTATTTTCCTGAGCCCCCTTTGATTTCCCCATCCTCCCGTACCTTTTGAGTTATTTTGAAGTTGGTTTTCTTCTTTTTTTAAGAGACTTTGTCTAAGCGCGAGGAGAGGAGCTCAGGGAAGCGCGACTATGCTCTTTCGCGCATGCGCAGTTCTCCGCGTGTTTGGTTTTAAACCCTTGCTTAGCCCGTCTTGGAGAAAATCTAGGATCACCTTTACGGTGGCTTTGACTGGTCTCACCCCTTTGTTCTCGCACCACCCAGCTAAGTTAGCCCAGGTAGTTTGGTAGATTCGCTAGTTGCCGAGAGTCTGGACTGGAGCATAGTCTCCAGGACCTGTTGAGAATAGCCTAATTTCCTTTCAATCTCTAGGCTGTTAGAGTGTTTCCAGGTTTTTGTGGAGGATCGGTCCCTGTGACAGTATGTCCTGTCTGTACGGTAGTCTGAGAGGAGATACCATTGACATGTTTAGAATGTCCACGAACCATGGACGCCGTGGCCAGTATGGGGTCACCAGGATCACGTCTGACCCCTCCCTCTTGATCTCTGCCACTGTCCTCTGGATCAGGGGAAACAACGGGAAGGCATATAGCAGTCCCTGAGGCCATGTCGAAGTCCGTTGTTTGTTGCGTTGGAAAACGGGATATGAAGATCTTTGCTTTTGCGTTGACTGGTGAAGCAAACAGATCGATTTCCGGGTCTCCGAAAGCTTCTACTATTGTCCTGAATGTCCTTGGGTGTAAGGACCACTCTCCCGGGTCTATTGTTTCCCGACTGAGCCAGTCGGCTTGCTTGTTCTTTAGTCCCGCTGTGTGTACTGCCCTGATTGATTTTAGGTTGGTTTCTGACCACTTAATTAATAAAGAGGCTTGTTGATGTAGGGCTTCCGATCGTGATCCCACTTGGTGGTTGATGTATGCTCTCGCTACAGTATTGTCCGTACAAATCAGAATGTGTTGTCCCCGAATCCAGGTGCCAGTTTTCGTAGGGCTAGATACATCGCTCTGAGCTCCAGCAAACTGATGTGGTGTTTCTTCTCCCATGCTAACCACTTGCCTTGTACAGACCTGTTCTGAGTGCGTGCACCCCATCCGAACAGGCTCGTATCTGTGGTTACTGATATTCTGTCTGGGTCTGTGATAGGAATCCCGGGTTCGAATGTGTCCTTCGACACCCACCATCTTAAGGACCTCTTGACTGACTGTGGGACCTTTACTCATGGGTTCCCCCTTGTGTCAGACGGTCCTGCCATGGTCTCAGCAATCTTTGTAGTGGCCTTGCGTGGAATCTGGCCCATCTCAGAATGCCCAGGCAGGATACCATGCTGCCCAGGAGGCTGGCAAGCTCCTTGAACCTGGATTTCTGCCTCCTGTTCACTTGCCTGATCAGGTTCAGCAGAGTTTGGCGTCTCTGTTGGGTCAGGTAGATCCTGTAGTTGCGAGTGTCCAGTCTTACTCCCAGGTGTTCCAGAGACTGTGACGGTTCCAGTTGGCTCTTCTTCAAGTTCACTAGGAAACCGTGTTCTTGAAGAGACTCTATGACCCTGTGTACATCTGACACTGCTCGATCGTAGTTCTGGGACTGTATGAGTATATCGTCCAAGTACGGGTGTATCTTGATCCCCTCTCCCCTGAGGTTTGCTATGAGGGGGATCAAGACCTTGGTGAACGTCCTGGATGACGTGGCCAGACCAAATGGGAGTGCCGTGTACTGCCAATGTATGTGTGTATACTGGAACCTTAGCCACTTCCTGTGTGATGGTAGAATAGGCACGTGGAGGTATGCATCCTTGAGGTCTAGTGAAGTTAACCATTTACTTGGGGAGAGTGCCGTTCAAATAGACTGCAGTGTCTCCATTTTGAACCTCCTTGTCCTGATGAATTTGTTTAGTCTTTTCAGGTCGAGTACTGTTCGCCAGTCGTCTGACTTTTTTGGGACAAGGAATAAGATTGAATATAGACTGGGCCCCTGTTCGTGTTGTGGCACCCGTTCTATGGCTTCGATGTTTTGGAGTCTGTGAATCTCGATTTGCATAGCGAGGTGTTTCTGTGGGTTACTGGATCTTGGCGAGATAGTAAAAAAGTCTCTTGGGTATTGTTCGAACTCTATTGAATACCCTCTTTGTACGGTCTGTAGCACCCGTAAATCAGAAGTGGCCGTCACCCTTCCGAACCCTTGGAGCCTGCCCCCTAGTTCATACTGGTCCATGGGTTGCTTGAGGTAGTCATGCTTCTGATTTGAATCTGTTCGCCACTTGGGGGTGTTTGGTTCTGTTCGTTCCATATGGGTCTATATCTCTGTTGTCTTCCCCTATTAGGGTAGAATGGCCTTCTGTTGTTTCCCATTGGTTGTTGAGAACTGAAGGGGCAAAAAATCTTCCTTGCCATACCCATGCTCTGTAGGGTTTGCTTTTTTGTTTTATCTGCTGCATTTGTCAGGCCCTTGTCCAGGCACATACCAAATAGCTTTGACCACTGGAAGGGACCCCCTACCAGAGTATTTTTGGCCATGGGGTCTCCTTTCCACGAACGTAGCCATAGCCGATGACGTGCTGCTACATTGGAAGCTACTGTTCTAGCTGCCCAGCGCAGCATGTCCTTGAAGGAATCTGCGATGAAGGAGTGGGCCAGCTGGATTCTGGTTAACAGGATTCTCGTTATCTTTGAGGAAACTTTGGGGTCTCTGGCCCTCTTGATCCAGGTTTCGAGCGCTCTGGAGAAATACGATGTCAGAACGGCCATTTTCATGATTACTGACGTCTCCTCAAAATTGCATCAGAGATTGCACTCGATGCCCTTGTCTGTGGGGTCCCGAGGATAGCATTCCCTTTCCGTTGGGAATACGGAGTTCCTGGTGAGTGACGCAGCAGCAGCATCCACCTTAGGGATGGCTAAGAGTTTCCTTATTTTTTGATAGGGAGTACAGGGACAGTTGTGTCTTGTTAATCTTGAATAGTTTGTTGGGCTGTTGCCATTCTCTTTTTATAATCTTCTCATATGCCTTATCAAGTATCATTCCCCTGTCCCTTGCGCTGGCTCGGGGAATATATTCTCTAGCTTCTTCCTCTTCGGAGGAATTCGTGGAAGCGTGCTTTTCTTTCTTTTGTTGCAGGTGTAGGGCTCGGGTGACCTGCTTGAAAATCTGGTCCCTATATTTAATAGGGAACTGTCTGTCTGGGTCCCCAGATGCCTCTAACTTGTTCCTCTATCGCTCCTTCTTCCATGGGGGAGGTCTCCCCTTTTTCCTCTGATCTTCCCCGGTTTGTATTTCCTGTTCAATCTCATTTTCGCTCACTCGAGGTCGTTTCTCTCTCTGTCCGTTCCTTCCTTTTCTCCCTGTATGATCTCCCTTCATCTGAGGAAACCGAGGACACTTCCTCCGCTTCCTCTCCAGACGAGGCTGGGCAATCTAGAGGCCCTGTTGCCCTGCACTGTTTCTTCTGCTTGGGAAGTTTACCCTTCCCTGCCTCCTTGGAGCGGCCCTTATACCCCATTTTCCCCATCTGTCTGGGGGGTGAGGAATCTCTTGCGCATTACCTCTGCAAGGATCTCCTTCAGAACCTCCATAGGGGGGTCCTTTGTTTGGGGGGGCGGTTCGCTTACTGCACTAGCTTCCTGTGCTGCAGGTATCGCCGCCACAGACTTTCTTCTCGTGGCCATACCTTGCCTCTGCCTTTCTCTGTATCAGGAGTTGCTGAAGGCGTGGTTATGGATTTTTGGTTCAGTGAGATCACGGACCGAATTGCCGGGTTCCCCTTGAGCGGGATGGCCACTCCACTTGTGTGCCCACCGATAGCCCCTCCCCCCACAAGTTTTGGCGCCGGAGGATAACGTGGTGCTTTCTCTCTGCTCGGCGTAGAGCATGTGGGCAGGGTTGGTGGCGCTTTGTGTGTACTCTTCTTGTCCTCTTCCCGCCAGATCCTCCTCCCTGATTGGCTTTGGTGCCGTCGGGAGGCTTGGGGGTGTGGTGAATGGCGTCTCTGCGCGTGTTCTTTCAGTTTCCTCCCTGCTGGCTGCCCTCCGCTGCTTGTGCCCTTGGACGGGATGAGGGGGGGCGAAGGGGGACTGATGGGCTGCGTGGAGGGATTCTGACCTGCGCTGCAGGGCTCTGGGTCATGGTTGGGGCGGTGGAGGGGTGTCCCCTATGCACCTTGCCCCACGGGGGTGTGTGTGTGAGGAAGTGGGAAGGAGGGCGAGTAGGGCTCTGCCGTTCCTGCGCGTGTTCTTTCAGTTTCCTCCCTGCTGGCTGCCCTCCGCTGCTTGTGCCCTTGGACGGGATGAGGGGGGGCGAAGGGGGACTGATGGGCTGCGTGGAGGGATTCTGACCTGCGCTGCAGGGCTCTGGGTCATGGTTGGGGCAGTGGAGGGGTGTCCCCTATGCACCTTGCCCCACGGGGGTGTGTGTGTGAGGAAGTGGGAAGGAGGGCGAGTAGGGCTCTGCCGTTCCTCCTCAGGCCAGAGATTCCCCCAGTAGTGAATCCCCTCTCCGTGAGTCCTGGGGGGTGTGTGTGTGTGAGCGGGGAATCCCCTCACAGCGTTGCCAGGCTCATGCCGTGGACTAGCTGCATACGAGTGCGCAACAGCGCAGCGGGAGGGAGGATCTGGAAGGATCAGTAGCCAGCCCCCTTTTTTGGGGTGCAACGCCCATTCTTCAGGGTCCCCCTGCCTGGAGAAGAGGGGTGACACCCGGGATCCGCTACTTGCCCCCTCCGTGGGTGGGTGAGGTGGGTGAACAGGGAGAGGAGTTTCTCTCCCTGGTGGGTGAACAGGGAGAGGGCTGAGTTTCTCCTCTCATGGCACCGGGAGCTCACTTTCCTTCCTTGTAGGCTGCCTATCCAACTTACAATCCCTGGAGGCAGCTAGCCTGCATCCTACCTGTGTGAAGGCAGACAAACAACTGGAGATGGGATGGAGATCCCCGAAGCATGGACACAAAAGTTAGTATGTCTACTTCCTACTGGTAGTGACGGGGATCTACCCTACCGTGCTGGCTGGCCGTCCAGGAGGGCCTCCAGGGAGAACGATGGTGCACGCAGCTACCAAGCAATAGTTATTGGGTCAATAAAGAAGGCTTCTCTCTAGGACTACCCTCCTGTCACCTTTGACCAGCAATACAGTCAATAAGTCATAGACTAAGCTACCACTGACCCCGAAAGAGCTTCTGGGCGATGTGCAGAGGGTTTCCAAAGCGAACGTTCTCTCCATTAAACAGGCCCAAGATGAGCTTGTTCTGGTGCTCTGTGTTGCTTTCGGGGAAGTGAGGTAGGAACTTTTTCAGGTGGTCTCGCTGTGAGTCTGTCAGCACCTCCTGCCATGTGGACAGACTGACAACTTCAAAAAAGATCTCGGGCTGCAAAAGACAAAAAAGCAGAACATCTTCAGGCATCTAATACATTTGTATCGCAAATAATACAAGACATTAGACAGCAATACAAGAGACTAATAGATTATAGAAACGGGCATAGCAAGTGTGAAAAACAAGATCTCACTCCCCATATTTGGGGGGAAGGGGATAGAGGAGGAAGGATGGGGCACACACGCGTGTGCACACCCACCCACCCTAACTCTCAACTCAGGAGGGCTGAGTGCAAAATGGTAATGATGGACCACTTAAGCAACACAAACCTTGATTGGACATCTCTTCTCACTTGGAAAGGTTTTCAAGGATTCCAGTCACAGAAAACATACCAGAGGGAAATATCTATTTTTTTCTTTTTAATGCAGAAATTAGATTTGAAAAGCGAGAGTCAGTGAATCAGAACAAGGAATAGTCTTAGGAACAGTTTCTTAAACAGTTAAGATAACCTGATTTGCAGATTCATTTAGTAATTAGTGCAGATAGAGATACTGGCTTGTCGTGATACAACAGAGTAGGAGGCTTACACTGCAACAAGACCATCTAAAACTCTAGACATAACTAATAAAGCAATGATACAGAATACACAGACATCTGGTTACAGAATTCATTGGCTTTGGTTTATCATGGACTCTAGGTCCCTTGGGGTTTCTGAAGAATGTATATGCAAAAGATTAAAACTGGGTTAGTAGTTAAAGATTCTCTGGGCTGGAAAGTGTGTTAATATTTTAGGTTGAAAAATGACAGGTTTAGTACTCTTTCATCCTTCAGTTTATTCTTCTGTAAAATGGCAATGACACAGATGCAGCTCCCAAGGCAACTGTGTTAGTTATGACGATGAAGTGCTTCAGAAATGTAAAGTGCTTTTGATACTACTCACATCCTCCAGGAGATCTTCTGGTAGGCTAACTCTTGTTGCTCCCAGCATGCAGTCCTCCATAATTCGTGTGCCATTTCCCTCTCCACAAGGTCCAAGCTCCAATGGGTCTGTCAGCATATGATCCAGAGAATCCATTTTTCACTCTCCACTAGAACTCTGAACAAAAGAACTACTACTTAATGTCATTAACCAAGTTTGAGAGTACAATCAAGGCAGATACATTCTTTAATAAAATGCATTCAACAATGAGGTTACTTAAGATTATAGAACCAACTGAAGTATTACATAATGTTCAGCTAGTCCTTGAGAAATTTACTGCCATTTCTTGGATGCTGCCCCACTGCTGTGGAACTCTCTCCCCCGGAATGTTCAGTTGAGCCCGAGCATATTTCAGAGGCGGTGTAAGACTTTTCTCTTTGGAAAAGCATTTGTTAAGTGCGGATAAGGGATTATAGTGGGTTTTGGTGGATGGTTTTTGGAACTGGGTGGTGAGGGGGTTCTGGGTGTGGAGGGTCGGTGAGTGGGTTTGGGGTAGGGGTGCGATGGAAGGTTGTACATGGGGAATGGGCAGGTGGTATTGGGTGGGTTTTGCGGGTTGTGTTTTTATTTTAATGTTTCTATCTTTTATATACATGTTTTATGTTATATTTATATATTTTATTTTGTTACCTGAGCCTTTTGAGGGAAGGGTGGGATAAAAATTGAAATAAATAAATAAATAAATACCAAATGACAAATTAGTAGCCATTTGCAGCTCTTGGTTAGTCAAGTGTGGGTCTCAGTCAGGGCTGGTCCCAAGCCCTGCACTGTCTTGATGGTCCAGTGTCTCTCCTTGTTGTGACCAAGTCTCCGCAGCTGGGTCACTGCTGCTTCTGAGAGTCTCAGCAGCCAGGACTGTACAACACTGGCTCCACCAGCCAATCATGAAGCAGGAGAATTTTGTGTACACGTCGGTGCCTTCCGGCTCTCAGCCTTATGAACATTTTGGTGCATTGCTCTTAAAATTTGGAAACTTTCCTGCTCCTGACCTATTGCTTTGTCAAGTGATGTGAGCACACAGAACATTCACAACACTGTGGAAGCAGAAATGGACACTAGCTGGTTAACTATCAGTTTGAATGTTTTCTTACAAATATATCAGATCAGAGTGTGTCATGATCCCAAGTGAGGTCATTCCATCTGCAGATGGGGTTATGATCCTGAATGATATTTAATATACTCGGTTCTTGTCTGAGGTTGTGGGATTATATTTAAATTTAAAGTCAATCAGTAAAGAAGTTTGCTTTTGACTGCTAATATCTTTAATAATGTATTTTAAAAGTTATGTACTCTCATGCTGTTTAAGTTTTGTCTGTCACTCAGCTTTGACAGCATGACTAGACTGGTCAATTTTACTTTTCCATTGACATGCACTAGATCAGTGCTGGACTATTTACTTTTATTGAGACTATTTAGGGGACTAGAGGAATTCAGTCTCCAAGGCTAGTAAAGATACCCAATTACCTTACTAACACACAAAAATATTGCATTTAAATAAGAGAGGGAAATACCTATGAGTAGAGCAATGAAAACCAACAATTACAAAAAAAAACATAAGGAACTCAGAACTAGTTCATAAGCTCATGAACCACTACAAGTCACCTACTGGAATTAGAAAGTGTTCTTTGAGCAAATCAATCTTCAGCCCACATGTCTACTAAAGAACACACTCTCTCGCCCAATAGATAATCTGTAACAAGCGTTCCTTCCACTTCCTAGGGCATCATGTTGGGAATTGTTAGGAAGCCTTCTTAGAAGTTTACTTTAAAATTATCCCCAGGCCTTAAACAACAGAATATCGTCCTAACTTCACTGGGGGGATGGGGAGGGGCGTGGTGGTGAATCACTATGTAGCCATAGTGCAGGGGTGGGCAAAGTTATCAAGCCCAAGAGCTTGAGTAGGATGTGAGCATACCAAAAATTTCATATCACCAAGAGCCACAATATGCATTACACATCAATTGTGGCTTCCCCCAATATTGGGGATGGAGCAGCACTGCTTCCTCCTCACATCAAAGCTCTGGCTTTGAGGTGGTCTGGTGTGCTCGGACAGCAGCACAGGGCATGCTCATTCTGCTTGTACAGCTTCCATGAGACTACAGTGGCCAAAACGGTGACTTGGCTTCTCTTGCTTCAGAGGGAGCTGCATGGACACGCTCCCAGGCAGTCACTTCTGGTGAGAGCCACAGTACACTTGGGAAGGGTGGGTTATAAATTTAAATAAATAAATTAAATAAATAAATACAGGTGCCCAAGAGCTACATTTGGCTCCCGAGCAGCCACTTGCCCACCTCTGTCATAGCAGTTGGCAAACCGTTATTGGTTTTGCCTCCACATTTGTGATTCAACACATCAGTCACATGAAACCAAGTAACTAAGCAGCTACTTCTACTACTTATAATTTCTATAGTGCTACTAGGAGTAAGCAGCTCTTTTAAAATCACAGATTATCGCAAATAGGTACCTGTCCAATGGGTTTACAAGCTAAGATGGGCAAGGATGAGGGGAACACGCAGGGAAAGACAGACACACACATATTCCCATTTTACAGATGGGGAACTGAGGCTGAGAGGTTGCGACGTGCCCAAGGCCACACACTGCGCTCATTGGCTAGGGTGAGATTAGAATCCTGGTTTCCCAGGTCGAAGTCCAGCACCTTATCCACTACACCACACTGGCTCCAAATTTGCCCATTCAGAAACTAGTAAGTCACTCACTAGCTTGCTCGACAAATAAATCTTCAAAGTTTAGCCCCTGAGGCATTAAGTAAAATCAATCCACGAATCTCATTTCTATTTTAAAAAACAAAACAACAGCCATGTTCTTCAAGACACACTACTTTAAAAAAATGAGTTTCTATCTGGATCAAAGTTGATTCAAGAAAGAAATTACCTCCACCCTGCAGAAAGTGTGGTGACTCCAGCCAGGGCTCAACGACATCAGAGAAGCAAAGCAAAATCATGCGTGCTGCGGCTTACTCAACTGTACTGGCCTGAAATAAACATAACAGACTGAAACAATAATTAAGAGTAAAAGATATTTTATACATACATACATACGTCAAAACGTTATGAGGTTCTTTACAAAGTTGTAAAGACAAATACATGACAATTCAGAGAGACCATAACACAGACAATAAGAAACATGTTATTTATTATTCTTCACTCACACATATATTCATGAACTTCAACGTGCTTTACATGAATCCGCCCTGTTACACAGAGAGGGTCACCAACAACTCGTCTAAATGTAACTCTTGCACCAGCGAATAAAAACCAGTACAAAACTGCTCAAACACAAATTTGCATGTACCAGGACAACCAAAACTTCTCCGTCTTTTGCCACAAGCTAAAAAGTAGCACAAGTTTTGCCATTTGAGAGAGAGCGAGAGAGAAGCATTTTTAGGCGGGACATACCCGCAGAGATCCTCCCATCCCCCATGGACCCGGGTCCCCGTATGAAGGTGGCATGGGTGGAAGCATGCTCCCACCACCCAAAAACTGCCCATCCATGACCCCACACTGAGCAACCCATGTTTTTCCCAGTTGCTCTGTGCAGGTGCACAAATGGGTGGTGTACGGGTGCGGGTGCACACCCACCTGCCGCCGTCTGTAGACACACACCCCGGAAGTGTGTGGCCCACCCCCCAGGCTAAAAACAGCCAGAAAGAAAGAGAACACTTTAGGCAATACTAAAGGTCCCCAAGCTCCAGTCTTGCACTGAACCCTAGGATACCTACAAATGAGTCACTATGCATGTACATTTTAAACACTTGCATCAATGCAAAATTATCTCTAAGGAGCAGCAAAAAAACGAAAGATATACACTCAAGAGTGGTTACATTTTGCAATCTTGGTTAATCCATTTTAATCAACCATTTTAATCTATACAAGTGTAAGATCTAAAGGCAGATCAATATTAAGGAACAGAGAAAAAAGATATAACATGATATCCGAACAAGAGACCCATCTTCCAGTCTCACTCATATTGACAAAAGAGAGAATAGACTTCCTTATTTCCACTTAAAACATGGATTATTTTGGTTTATCTTAAACTGATTAGAAAATGGTTTAAATTAAATTAAATCAAAATAAGCCACTCAAACTGAATAAATGTCTTCACAAGAATTTGCACTGATTTAGCTGTGTTGGCTTAATGCGTAAGCTCCCAAATTGTGGGTTGTGATCCCAAGTCAGGTCACAGTGTTTGTGGATGGGGCCATGACTCCAACTGTTATTTCATATTCTTTCATTATAGTGCCATATATTTTAGCCATAGCATCACAGAGTTGAAAGGGATCTTGAGGGTCATCCAGTTACAAACCCCTGCTTTGGATGCAAGGTGACTTAAGTTACAACATCCCCAACAGATGGCTGCCCAGCCTGTTCCTGTCTGGGGTCATGGGACTTTATTGTAGGTCTCAAAACGGGGTCATGCAAGTTTGGGGAATCACTGATTTAAACTGCTTCAAGTTTGTGTCTGGACAAGGCCTCTGACTGTTCTTCTACATCACTGCCAAGCTGGCTTGCTGCCCTCTTAGAAGTTGCACACCTAACCAAGCCCCACGGCATTTAGAAAACCTAAATAACCACGCAACACAGCAAGAAAACCAGCCAAAGGACCCTATGCAAACACTGGACAATTTTAACAAAAAATAGACCCCCGCTAATATAATGATAAAATCCTCAAGCTGTGCCCCTGGAGCTCAGAACACCGCCCTCCACACTAAAAGCCCTAGAAGAGAGACCAGCTTGTATTGGTTTTGCAAAGCCTGCCTGGTTTTTGCAGAGCACTTTCCCCAGAAACAATTTGGTACTTTGACACCAGGAGTTTAACAGGGGGTAGCAGCCCCCCACAGCAACAAGCCAGCCTCCCCCTTACAAATGGGGAAAGGAGAGCCTCCTCCTCCCCTTGAACCCAATGGGGAAACAGGGGTGGGGTTATTCCTGTCAGGGCTTCTGGGCCCCTCAAAGCCCCCCCCCCCCCGCAGCTCTCTCAAACTTCCTCCTGACCCCCTAGGATCCTTCTTCCCCTTGCAGGTGCCCCCTCAAGTCGGGGTCCCGCTCCCCTCTACCTGGGACCACCCTCAAGCCCCTGCTCCCTCATGGGCCGCCACTTCCCTCCCTGCCCAGAGCCCCCACTCATACAGGCTCCCCTGAAACCCCACTGCTCCCCGTACAGGCCGCACGCGACTCACTACGTTTCCAGATCGGGAGGTGGGGGGCGGCGAGGCGCGTGCGCGCCCCCTCCCTAACGCGCGCCCCCGGCGCGTGGAAGGCCACAGAGGAAAGGAGCGCGCACGCCCCCACCGCTCTGCCGGAAAGCCTCACTCCGGCGCATGCGTATCTCCAGCGTCCCCGCCGTGTGTAGCAAACGTTTGGCGCACGCTCCCTCACGCATGCGCAGTGCCATCTCTGTCCTCAGCGGCTTCTTCCCGTTGCCTGAGAGTTCTCGGGTGCTGCTCGCCGTTGCAGCAGGGCGGGCTGGGCTCAGACTCAGGCCTAGGCTTCGTGGACCGCAGTACTGAGGGGGCGGGGGGTTTCTGTCAAAGTGACCAAATGCTGCAGGCTCTGTTGAGCAACATGGGGAAAAGGCTGCAAACAGGTGGCCAATTTTTAGGGAACACTTACGAAAAATGCGTGTCGCCAATGCAGGCCCTGGAACATGTATTTTTCATAAGTGTTCCTTAAAAACTGGTCTAGGGTAGCAACCCTAGCTGCAAAGGGCACTTGGGGGCAGAGTTGCGAAGTGGGGGTGGGTGAGAGTTGTCCTTGCAGCAGCAATAGGCTTGTTGGAAATCCCTTGTTTATTTAAATGTCCAGCCTGCTCTTCCCGGAGGGCTCAGCGTGGGTAACAGCATAGTAGTTATTTATTTTCATTAATAATTATCTATTACTTTGGGGGAGGCACTGGGCTTATGATGGTGCTTGGCGTTCTGTGGGATTTGCAGACCAGGCTGCGTACCGCTTTGGTGACTTGATCCTGCGGTGGCCTATTTAGAGGAGTCTAAGGGGGGATTCAGACGTTCTGATTTTTGCGAATTTTTTAAAAAAATGAATGTTTCATGCATGTCTGAACACATAAATTCTATTAAATGCGGTCAATATTGCACTAAAGAAATCCGACTTTCAAAGCTACTCAAACCTACCTTTTTGCTGTCCGTTTTCAATAAATCCGCACTTAACAGCAGTGTGAAAGCAACATCATACTGGTTTTAACTGGTGTGAAATCTTTTCTGATGTGAATGCAACCGTGCTTCCAAGTGCGCTGTTTTACTCCTGCCCCTACCGGAAGCAGTGAGACCAGCTGGAGCCCTGTAGTTGCCTCGCTGGGTGCAGGCTGCAGCCAGCTTCTCCCCAAAAAAGTTCTTCCCCTCCATGCTTCCCGTCCCTTTCAATCATCTGCCTCTGCCTCTGCCGTAGTGCTGCAGCAGTAGCAGCAGCGGGATACCGGAAAGAAACCAGGGAGAGAAGCAGCGCGCCTCACTATGCGAGGGGCTTCTTTCCAGCAGCCTCAGGCTCTCCCTCTTTACTCCCTGATCCCCCCCCGCCCCCCAGTCTAGAAGTCCCGTGCAGGAAAGCAGGGGGCACCCCCTCCGATCGGACTGCGAGATAAAGCAGAAGGTTGCTACCTTGCAAGCAACGTTCTTTGAGTTGGCTCCGAACATTCTCATAACTGGGTTGTGCATGTTCACCCTATTCAAATAATAGACCACATGATGGTCTCAGCTTCTCTAGTATAAAAAGCACTCTACCCTTCAGAATGACCATTCCTTCCAACCCTTTCTAAACATACAAGGAAAAAAAATCCATGTTGGCTGGAAGGTTGTGTGTTGTGAGAATGTTTAGAGCCATCTCAAAGAATGTTGTTTACAAAGTAGCAACCTTCTGGCTCCCCACAGGCCACTTCCTGTAATTGAACCGCACTGAGCAGCCGGGTAAGCGCGCACTACAAGAAGGTCTGAATGCATTATTTCGCTGTACTTAAAAACGGTATGGCATGCATGGGAATGCAACAGGACTTGTTAACAGCGAACTATTGAGAACCAGTTTTTAAAAATCCAGATAATTGCTGCACGTGTGAATTCGCCCTAAGGGTGAAGCCACACAAAACACCTACTACACCTTGGACAGCCTTGCCCCTCTTTGGGCAGCCTTCCCGCATCATGCAGTGCATTGTGTACAATATAATGCATTGTGTGGCCACCAGATAGTCGGGCAGCTGGTTGCTTCGTGCTGCATTCTTGGAAAAAAACCAAGGACGCAGTGTGTAGCAGCCTTGCCCAAAATAGAGTAAGGTTGCTCAAGGTGTGGTAGCTTGTCTGCCTAGTCACCTGCGCAGTGAGGTCCACTGCAGGGCTTTGAGCAGCGGCCACTCACTCCAGTCCTGTGCGGCCACATCATGGCTGAGGGGCGGGATAGTGGTCAGGCTGGGGAAGAGAGGCAGGTCAGGGCCAGGCGCCTGCTCATGTGGCCTGCACTGTGGCAGGAGAGCCAACTAAAGTGGCCATATGTGCAGTTTTATCCTGGACTGTCCTGTTTTCCTGACAATTTGGGCTGTTCGGGATGGGCCAGGAACCATACTGTGTGCTGTCTGGAATTGCTCTGTCCCAGCTGCGCTGCCTCCTCAGACAGCAGCTCAGCTAGGATGGCCATATGTCCAATTTTACGACAGTTTGGGCTGTCCGGAATGGATCAGGAACTGGACCGTGTGCTGTCCGGAATTGCTCTGTCCCCAGCTGCGCTGCCTCCTCAGACAGCAGATGAGATGTCTCCGTCACCATCCAGCCCTGAGCCACGCGCTCAGAAGCAGCCTGGGTGGGGGGCGGAGGGGGAGGAACTTCCACTGCTCCCTCTGCCTGCCTGCCAGGGTGCTCTGGGCCCTGCTACCTGCCGCAGCACTGCTCGCCCGCACAACTTGCCAGTCCCTGCTGTTGCCACTGACGCCACCAGCCACAGCTTGAAATTTGCTGCTGTGCACCTCTGCGAGCATGCACAGGTTGGGGTAAGCCATTTACTTAATCTGGCATGCTGGGAAATGTAGACCTAGCATCGCAAGATTCAGGAAATGGCTGGTGGTTCAATGCAGGCGCACATGCACGCGGTGTAGAGGCGCACAGCAGGACTTTCAAACAGCCAGGAGACCATGGCAGGCGGCAGCAGCAGGGGCACAGGCTGGGCAGGGGTGCCGCCGGTGTGGTCAAAGTGTGTGTGAGTACTAGTGACTGAGTGAATGTGTTTGTGTGTGAGAGGGAGTTTGTTTAGATGTGTGTGTGTTTGTGTTTGAATGGGTGTGAGAGGGGGTATGTGGCTTTGTGTAAGTGTGTGTGTGTGTCAGAGAGAGAGGTGAGCATGTGTGTTTGAATTCTGTGTGTGAGAGAGAGAGAGGGGGTCTGTGTGTGTGAGAGAGGGGGTCTGTGTGTGTGTGTGTGAGAGAGAGAGAGATCAGAGTGTGTTTGTGTGTCTGCCTGTGAGAGTGTGTGTGTTTGAATGTGTGTGAGGGCACTGTGCGCACTCAAAGCGTGTATGTCTCTGTGAGTGTGTGTGTCTGTGTGACAGAGTTGCTCCCGCCCCATGCCCCCCTCCTCCCTCACATGGCTGTCCCCTCTCCCCCTGTGCCCCCACCTCTCCCCATGGCTATCTTGTTGGCTCCTTTCAATAGCACCTTATAATAGTGGACTGAGCAGGCGCAGGTGACCTGATCACCGTCTTTCCACCACTATGGTGAGTTGTACAGTCATTTCTATTTTAATTATAGTAAATTTGCATAAATGAATAAATTAGCATATGCACATTTTTATGCAAATTGTTGTCTATTCTGGTGACGCATCAGTGGCCACCCTAGATCCAGCAGTGGCCCACTTGGCTTCCCTACAGGGATGGAGGGCTCAATCTCCACATGGCCCTGTGGCAGCTAAGTGCAGCCACCACCCTGCGAGCCCAGCGCAGATCAGGCTCTCCGCAGCTGGAATGGCTGCACTCTATAAATCACCTTCAAATGTGGGTTGGCAGGTCAAAGAACCACGTGAGAAAGTGGGGCTGTCTACAAGATCTGGATATTTGTGACGGGTGAGATACAAACCTTGGAACACCTTCTGGTCTGTCAACTCTTGGGGGAACCCTGTATTACAGAGGACCTGGCCGGGTCCACAGAGAGTTATATCATGTGCCCAGCACTGGATAGAACTATGAACATAATGGTGGGGCATGAAGGGAGAGAGAGAGAGAGAGAGTACTTTTATTTTATACACAAAATAAAACCCATAAAAATACAAACTCTGTAAAAATATAAAAATTCCCGTTCAGAACAGTTC
This sequence comes from Sphenodon punctatus, assembly GCA_003113815.1. Classification (NCBI taxonomy): domain Eukaryota; kingdom Metazoa; phylum Chordata; class Lepidosauria; order Sphenodontia; family Sphenodontidae; genus Sphenodon; species Sphenodon punctatus. Next base: position 5,980,477 of record QEPC01005433.1, on the reverse strand, counting down.
TCTGGTTTGTTCCCCAGCTGCTAAACACATGGCTAAATAAATAGGTCTTTCCTTGCCTCTAGAAAATGCTTGGGCTTTGAACCCCCAGGGGAATGGAGTTCCAAAGCTGTGGAACAGCCACTGAGAATGAGCCTTTCAGAACACCATAACTTCATGGACACTCCACAGTTCCGTAGAGACCAGACCCCCTCCCCACGCTCTGATACATAGAATGATATGGACCAGACACCCAGTAGTTCTATAGACTTCCCTGGAGCAGACTCTCCACAGACTGACATGGATCAGAACACCATAGGCCCTCATGGGCAGATACCCTGCAGCTCCCTAGAACTGTAGAATCCCTTTGAACAGTTACCGCTGAGTGTGTCCTGTTTTGGAAAATTTGATGTGTCAACCATAGCCTGTGTGTAGTGCTATTTAGCAAGTTTATGTTTAAGTAGGGATAGTTATAATCCCTGGGTTGAAACTTGAAGATTTTTAGATTGCTGTGTCTAAAAAAATAAAATGAGAAACATGAATTCAACCAGTTTTTATGCAATCTGCTTGAAAATCTCAGTCTTGGGGTTTACATTTCTCAGGGATCCTCACAGAAACATGAGGGTCACTTTCCTTCTCCCATAGCATATATATTTTAGTCCCACTACATGCCTTTGCAGCACAGTCACTGTCCAATCCCAGAAAACTCAGCAGTGGTAACTTCAGGAAATTTCTGTGACACTCCTACTGGCAAAGGCCCCAGTCTTAGAAACAGTTACATGTGCACAATCCTGTTGAAATCAGTTGGACTGAGTGCATGTTTTTGGTTGTAAGATCAGGGCCAGAGCTGGTGCCAAGGTGTATGCAGTGTTTACAGCCCCTGCCAGCTCAGAAAAACAAGGAAAATAATTTCCCCCCCTTTCAATGGCAGTTTTTGCACGAACATGCTGGGTGGGGGGGATGGGTGTGCGTCGGCAGTAGGTAGAGATGGGTGTGCGGCCTTTTCTACAGGCGCACGCCGACCTCCACCTACGGAGCCTCCTCAGGCTTGCCGGATGGCTCCGTGGGTGGGTGATGGGTGGAGGTGGGTGTGCATGCCCCCTCCGACCTGTGCTGTTTACACTTATGCACACCCATCTACCCTACCAGCCCAGCATTTGCATGGACCCCCCCCCCC
>QEPC01005433.1:5939263-5964740 GCA_003113815.1 Sphenodon punctatus | reverse complement strand
TAAAGCACCGAGCCAGGTTCAAGGTGCTTGTTTTAACCTTTAAAGCCCTTCACAGTCTGGGCCCTGCTTATCTGCGGGATCGCCTCACTCCCCATGTGCCCGTGCGACCCTTGAGATCGTCCATGGGAGCCTTTTTGGAGGTTCCCCGGGCGAGGCTGGTGGCCACCGATGTTAGATCTTTTTCAGTGGTCGCCCCTGTGCTGTGGAACTCACTCCCGGAGGAGGCTCGGCTAGCTCCCACTCTCCTGTCATTTCGGCGTTTATGTAAGACCTGGCTGTTCCGCCAGGTCTTTGGTGAGGGGTGGGGGGGGAGGGTTTTTGTTCTCCTGTATTGTATATCTTTAAGGGTTTAAAATTATTTTATTGTTTTTATATTGTTGTTCACTGCCCTGGGCTGCCCTGTGGGCAGGAGGGGCGGGCTATAAATTTTATATAAATAAATAAACTTCGGGATGTATGTTTGTTACGAATGAGGGATAATAAAATTGAACCATATTACATTTAAATCAACTCCATCAAAGCAGGATTTTTTCAGTGTTGCTGTAAAGTTAGAGCTGCTAGTATTACTCTTGTGCACAAATGCTTGTAGGACAGGGGCTTCAGACTGTAAACTCTGCAGGACAAGTCTCTTCATTTTTACTTGTTTCATAAGGGAGGATGGTGTTACGTAAAATAACTGGTTACATATTTCTTCTAAGGACACAACTGACAGTTTCCCGCTAAACAGATAATTTCTATAAAATTCCTCTGCATTTAAGAACCTAAGGACCAGAATTACGTGTCTTCAGCCTCAGGTTTACTGTGTGATGGCAAGTAACGGGGGTAGGGAACCTCAGGCACAGAGAACCAAATGTGGCCTGTAGCTAGTTTTTATTTAGCCCTTTTCCAGTTCCTGGATCTGCACCTCTGGCCTCTGATCTGACCTCTGATCCAGTTCTTACTCCCAAGCACTGAAAGATGAACTCAGGGTAAGGAAGCGGAGATGAGGGCATGCACCCAAAGATGGGGGACAGATCCGTGGCACAGATCCTCTACTGGAGTGCACCCCCTTTGAAATACCTCTGTCCCCAACCTCTACGCAGCTCTCAGAGCTTGTACTAATTTTCAAAGTGGCTCGGGGGAGGGAAAAGGTTCCTCATCTCTGGCATATAGCATCGCTTCTAGGCTGCTTCCTTTCTATGGATGCTATCCCCAAATGGTACCTGCTAGGAGTACGCTGACCTTTTAGATCACATAAACCTATCGCTCTCATGCACAAATGTAATTATCACTCTCTATTAGGCACATTAGCTCCAACCTTCACAAAACTCTTGTTATGACACTGCTATGCTTTCTAGTCTGGACTCCTATGACCATCAATCTGGTTTTTTTCTAATGTGTTTCCACCAAACATTTGGCAATCGAGACAAAGTAGTACAGTGATCTCTTTTACTGGACCAACTCCAGTTGGGGGAAGTAGACAAGCTTTCTGACCTCACAGGGCCCTTCGTCAGGCAAGTCAGGAGTTAGATCTGGAGACTTGAGCAAAGCAGTGAGGTACAGACACAGACTGGAAACCAGGGGCGTAGGAAGGAATCATAGGGACAGGAGGGACCATTGTCCCGGGGCCCATAAGTCTAGGGGGCCGCAATATAATGCTGGACTGGACCAGCCAGGCACTCAGAGCAGCCTCTGCATCATGTGGGTCCCTGCAGCATCAGCAGCCGTTCCAGTCCTTCATGCCTCCCGCAGCCAGCGCTCCCCAGCCCCGATTGAAAGCACTGAATTAACTGCCTGGCTGTGTGAGCGCATGTGACCAAAACAACGCCCTTCCCCCAGAGATTCGCTCCCTCCAGAAAGGTGTGGACAGAGGGAGAGGAGAGCAGGGAAGCAGGGTGGGCGACCAGCTGGGGCCCCGTGCTTGCCTGGCTAGGCGGCACTGGCAGGCTANTTTTTCTAATGTGTTTCCACCAAACATTTGGCAATCGAGACAAAGTAGTACAGTGATCTCTTTTACTGGACCAACTCCAGTTGGGGGAGGTAGACAAGCTTTCTGACCTCACAGGGCCCTTCGTCAGGCAAGTCAGGAGTTAGATCTGGAGACTTGAGCAAAGCAATTAGGTACAGACATAGACTGGAATGGAAACAATGGCAAAGGGTGGGGAGGGGAGGGGAAGGTGAGAACGAGACCCAGGTAGGAGCAGGTCCTAATTCAAAAGGGTGGAATACAGCAAGGTGGGAAGAGTAAGAGCTGCTGATAGTAAGTAAATGTATAACTTTCGGTAGTTGTAGACAGTCATTAGACTTAATCGCGGGCGTAGCAAGGTTGGGGAGGGCCTGGGTGGGCTCAGCCCACAATTATGCCCCACCCCCAGGTGACTCAAAAACTAAAACTAAATAAATAAGGGAGGGGCTAGTGATGCAGGTGGGTGGGAGCCTGGGAGGGAGCTGGAATGGGAGTGCAAGTGGAAGGGGCTTTGGGTGAAGGTGGGTGGGAACAGCTAAGGGAGTTGGAGTGGGGGTGCAGGTGGGTGGGAGGGGCTCAGAGATGGAGTGGGGGGTTGCAGGCGGGAGGGAGCAGAGTGCAGGATCCACATAACTCATTCATTCTCAATCACACACACGCTCATTCATTCACACTCATTTTCATACACACTCATGCTCATTCACACACAGACACACACTCATTCTCACACACTAAACACACACACACTCATACTCACACACACACCTACCTGCCTTGCCTGCTGCCTGCCACTGGTGCTGCTGTTTCAAAGGCTCCACTGCTGGGGCTACCATATTTCCTTGTCTGGCATGCTGGGAAATGTCACAGCATGCCAGGGTCAGGAACCATGTTTCCTGATCTTGGCATGCTGGGACTACATTTCCCAGCATGCCAGACAAGGAAATATGGTGGCCACACATTTCCTGAGCCTGACATGTTGGGACTACATTTTGCAGCATGCCAGACAAGGAAATACGGTGGCCCCCAGTGTGCGCACATGTGTGATGGCGCAACGGTGCCTTTAGCCTGTCAGTCAGACTTGGAGGTGCCAGCAGCAAGCATCGGGCCAATGAATGAGCGAGCAGTGGAGGAGCAGATCAGTTTGTTCCCCTCTCCCCTCGCCTAGGCTACTGCCCAGCTGAGGGAGCTTTGGCAAGCCAGTGAGTCAGGTAATGGGTACTGGAAGAGGAGCCAGCTCCAGTGGACTCACTTTGGCTCCGGGCCCCCTAGGGCCTGGGCACAACCGCACCACCCTGCACCATGATCGCTACGCCAATGTCTATAATGCTCTGTGAAACCTATGTCGAGTCCATTGTTGTTTGTATCTAGTAGATCCAATCCAATCACTGTATATACCTCACTGCTTTGCTCAGTCTACAGTTCTAACTCCTGACTTGCCTGACAAAGGACCTGTGAGGTCAGAAAGCTTGCCTACCTCCACCAACTTAAGTTGGTCCAATAAAAGATATCAATGTACTATTTTGACTCTACTGCCTATATTTGGAACCCACACGGTAACCTTACTTTCTCTACACCAAAAGTTTTGAATCTTATTTATCCACCTGGACAAAGCCCTCTACTCACCTGGGTGACTGCTTTCACTTGCCCTGTGTTCACTGTGGTGACAGGAGTACCCACTGCAGTCTCTGCAATCACATACTGACCCTGTGGAATGGTCATCATCTGAATCTCAGAGGCTAGAAGACAGAATTGACAGGAGTTAAACACTTTCACTGGACCAGATGGAATCCCAGTTGAGACACTTGATTCAGAGGGGTCAACTAAAGACTGTACCATCTTTGATGAACGACATCATGTGGCATGGGGAAAAATGCTAAAACATCAGTCAGGAAGATCATAATTGACCTCAAGGATCAAATGTGATATGCCCTAAGGATCCAATTGACCATGGTGTTCTAGCAATGTGGTCTTTGGCTGTCCTCATTTTCAGCGGGGGATGGACTGGTAAAGTCTGCTAGTTTCCCCATGAAACATAGCAAAGCTGCTCAGATCAAGACTGTACACTGACACCCACAGTCTGCATAGGCTGCAAGATTAGAGTGGCTGCATTCAATTCCGCTGAGCAGGTGTGGCCTTTGGACTCCGGACAAGCTACTAGCAATCATGTGAGTAACTTTGGGCTAAAATTTGCAGGAGATACTGACCCACATAAAGTTCCATCCCCGTATCTCTAGAATTGGGGGGAGAGGGGCTCATCCCCCATTATAAGTACTCCCATGCTCAATGCCAGACTTGACTGAGTAAAACTTGGTTCCCTCTAGATAAAAGAATCATACATTTGGAGCTAGATCTTAAGCTAGTGTAAATCAGCCCAATTCCATTGGCTTCAAATATTTACACTAGCTGGTCCTTAGTTCAGATCCATCATATGGACCTGGAGTTTCTACTAAGCTGGAGAGAGAACAGAGTGAAAATCTTGTTTACAGATTGGCAAAGACAGGAAAGGGTGCTACGGAAAGGGTGAAAATCAGGAAATCTGAGCAAAAAGTGAAAAGGGAAGACCAATGGCAAAGATACTTTGATAAATGACTAAATGCTGAAAACGATAGTGACGTTGAAAAAAAACACCCTCAAGCAAGGAGTAGATAGGGAAATTACACAGAAGGAATTGGAAAAAGCAAAACACTTTATCTGAACACGCATGGGGACATATCCGGGTCAGAGAGGTGTTCAAATAAGGGGAAGGAGAAAAGAAAAATACTGTCAAGATAAAGGGGCTATAGTGGAATTATCAAGGAATAAAATGGATATGTCATGTGATGAAGTTGTGTTTAAAAAAAACCCAATGACCAGACACTAAAGCAAGAAGTAGGGTAGCGGTTCCCAACCTTTTTGCCTGTCTGACCCCATTTTGAGATTTATATAATCTTGTGACCCCGGAGAGCAACAAATGCAAAATCTTTCAAGTGTATCAGATCACAAACCTGTCCAGAGATAGTGCAAGCCCAACTGAGGTCCTGACCCATGGTTTGGGAGCTTGTGAAGTAAAGATTGCTGAAAACTACAAGAGGGTACTCATGGGGCAGGTGTAGCCATGGGGCAGCCATTTCACAACCTCCCTTTTCCCTGTGGGATGTGAAATGTATTCCTCTGCAGTCACACAACCCCTTTCTCAGACAGACTTTTTCCTTGTCAAACACACAATTCTAGTCAATGAGAAATAAGCCTGCCTATGGCTGCTTTTAGATGTGTGCAGTGCACATGCAGGGTACAATCATGCCGCATGTAAAAAATCCGTGGGCGGGGTTTAGACGCAACATTTAGCACGTTAAAGCTGGTCTTTTGAACCGGCAAATTAAATACCTCGACACTGAAGTGAAACGTCGCATCTAAACCCCGTCCGCGGGATTTTTACACACAGCATGACTTTACGGCGTGTGTGCGCTGCGCATGTCTAAAAGCGGCTTATGATAGAGCACTGAAGACAAGCGGTGCTTTAAGCCTCTGCTCCACCACGCGCCCGGGTGGCCCATCCGTCTAAAGATGGGCCACCAGATGTGCAGGCACAGCAGAGGTGGAGCAGGTGCTGCCTGCTGCACTCCAGCCCCACTTGCAGTGCTCCGGAACATCCCAGACCAGCACCAGCAAGCCGCCCAAACCTGGCGTTCTGGCTGGAGGTGGAGCAGCTTTTCATCCGCTCAGCAGACGGCTGCTGCAGCTCTGCTCTTGGCCAGGGGTTGCCCCAGCAACACCTTACAGCTGCGGGCAGCAGCCCAGACTGTCGGACGATCTGCCCACAGCTCTATGGTGTGGGGGAAGGGGAGTCGCACAGGCAGAGTGTGGGCCACGGAAGCCGCCAGGTCCATGTAAACCTGGCGCAGGTGGGGCTGGCCTCAAGGCTGGCCACCCCTGGAGTAAGCTTGCGGGTGGCCAGCCTTCGGGTTTGTCTGAAGACACCCAAGGAGTCAACTCCAGTCTGCAAAGTGGAAAGCCTAGTAAAAATATATAGCATTTATACCAGGAGTGGGGAACCATTAGCTGATGATCCACTTCCAGTCTGTGCCCCCTTTATATTCAGCCCGTGGAGCCTTCTCCTGGCTCCCCTCTTGCCTCACTTTATTGCCTGTCCCACAGAGTGGATGCAGGCAGTTTCTGAGATGGGCTAGGGTGCGGAGATCTTCTGTTGGCCTCGGCCTCCAGAGAGCACTCCTGGTGGGCGAAGGCAGAGTGATCCTGCTGAACAGCGCCCAGGCATAGAGCACTCCCAGTGGGCAGGGGCAGAGCACTCCTGCTGGGTGCCGTCCCACTGTGATGAGTATAGAGTTGTCCCCCCCTGTGTAGAGCACTCCCAGTACACTGCCACCTCCTCCCCGGAGCCCTTCCAGCATGCATCCCTGCTTTCCCATCCCTGCAGAGCGCTCCAGCCTGCCCGGGGTTGGGAGAAGATTCCCCACCCCTGAAGTAGTACAGCTTGACTGTGCCTTAGGAACATTAACTAAGGAATCCTCACTATTTCCCCACGAAGCAGGCATGTATTATTAGCCAAGGTTTGCAGGTGGGAAGCTGAGCATGAGGCTAATGAGCTGGACCAATTCATGGAGAGCATCAGTGGCATTGATGGGCTAGCCCCTTTTGCACATTCCTGATACGTACGGTAGCTCCGAAATGAGTTCCACGTGCTGGGGAGATACGTGTGCTGAACTGATGAGCCTTGCTGCTGCTGGAGAGTCTGGCTTTGTGTCGATGTGGCTGTCGGCATCTGGGAGGGACTGAGTTCCTGCTGAGACGGTTGCGATGAGGGGCTTAGTGGCTGACCTCCCACCTAGAATACACCATGGAAACACACACTAGTCTAGTACTAACATTCGGCACAGCTAGGCTTCTAATTGTACTATGGAAGAGACATTTTCTTAGTAAGCTCTCGGGCAGGGACCATGCCTATCTTCTTGTTGTTTTTTAAAGTGCCAGGTACATCGGTGGCACTATGTAAATGCTTATAATAAGATACCAGTACAGAACCTGGATGTAAATGGTGTGGGGTTCTGAAGAGCAATTCCGTCTCAGTTCCAGCGCCAAGGAGACAGGCTGAGTATAGTGTTGTCAAGCTCTTTTTATTGGAATACTGTGCACATAGTACAGGAGCCAGGCCAGTGCTTCATTCATAAAAAATTAATTGCCAGGGCCCAAACCTGCCTCGCAAACCGCGCTCCCTGCCCCAGAACTTGACAGAACAGGGAAATGAACCCTGGTCTCCAGCTACACATCTAATCACTAGACTAACCCGCCTCTCTGCAGCTGAATATAAAACAGGAGTTCTTGTGAGTGAATCTATATGATGGCCAGCACAGGGGATGGGGGACAGAAGTCATTAATAAAAGCCAAATAAACCATGCAGGGTTTTTCTGGCTCTCATTTCTAACCCTGAAATGACCAATATCAGCCTTTCCCTGGCCTTTCACATTCCTGGGTGCACTCACCGAGTGGGAATATTTTCTGGCGCTCAGCCTCCCCTTGAATTTAAATTAAACCCTGAGCCGGGCTTCAGAGAAGACTAGACTGGCTGGGAATACAAGCTTCTGACTCTTGTACACTTGCTTGGCCTGGGGCAGAAAACAGTGGCCGTCACTCCCCAGGTTGGCGAGCGGCACAAAACAAGCATCTCTGCGACCTGGCTGGCCGGAGAGCCATCCCACCACCCACTCCACCCCTGGTAGCGCAGGGGAAACACAACAAGTGTGGGGGTCTGCCCATGATGGGCAGCCATGGTGCCCAGCCATGACGCATGGTCATGGCGGCCCGTGCCCCAAGGCAGAGATGGCAGGACTGAACAAATGTGCTAGCCTGCGTTGGCCCACGTGGGTGGCCCTTGGTCTGGGCTGTGCCTCAGAGATTTTCCTGAGGATGCAGCCCTGGCCAGCTGCCTACCTGCCCTGGGGCAGCCCCGGGCCAACATCTGGCAGTGCGGGACCACGCATGCAGGTGAGTCCCAGGCCACAGCGGGTCAGTGTCATGTTTGTTTTTACCTACAGTCATGATCAAACCTTGTTTATCTGACTCCAGGGTAGTTTTTCCTAATGAGATGATTAATGAGCCTGGCTTATACCCATCACAAATGTCACACCCAGGATAGGACCGCCATGGTTCGTCCTATGCTGGGTGATTCCCTGCCGTTGTGAGGCTGAGGGTGAGGCTAGGCCCCTGAAAAGAGTTTAGGGGTTTTTGGGAGAGGCAGTTCGCTTTAATAGCCCCAGGCTGGCTCAGCTCTTTTCTTTAGCTCGGCATGCAGTCAACCACATGGCTGAAGGGGCTTGCAATGCAAGTTTGGGGGGGTACAAGCCGCCTAATAGATATAACAAAATATGCAAAACTCAACCCAGATCATTAGTGATCAATAGCTGTCCCTTTACATTTGTCTGGTGACCTGTCAAGACGGGAATGATTCTTAAGGTGATTTCTTGTAGACGTGTCTGTATATCAGAGCCATTATTCTCAACAGTGGCAATCTCAGAAGAGGCAAGTGCTGTTTGGGCAGGGAGAGAATGAACTTCTCTCTCATTCCTGGAGATGCTCCTGGTATGTCCAGGTTGGTAGGCACTGCATGGGAAAATGTACTGACCCTGCCAATGCTCTGCTTGTTCTAAGGGAAACTCTAAACTGAATGCAAAGTAAAAAAAAGAGGAAGTCTTTCCTTCCCTACTGTTGATTACTGTACTAATAATGCCTTGCCCACCGTAGTCCAAACTCACGGCAATGAATAATGCCAGAGGTAGAATTAGATCTCGTTACTGGTTTCTAGCTTTACGATCAGTCCCCATTGTCTCTCCAAAATTGCACATATTTCTCTCAAACACTCTATGAGGACAGTCGGTATTCATAGGTCTGGCCATCTGTTTCCTCTCTGTGACCACATGAAGTCATAAACAATCCCCTGAGTATCCCTTACCCTTTAGATCCTGCCTGGGTTGTGGACAGAGGGAATAACCAGGAAGTATTCCATATGCTCAAAAAGTACCTGGAAGTGCAATCACTCTCCATGCAATGCTCTACAAATGGATTGGGGAACCTTTTCCTTCCCAGGGGCCACTTTGAAAAATAATACAAGCTCCAAGGGCCACACAGAAGTTGGGGGCAGAAGTGCTTATAAGAGGTGCACTCAGGAAGAGGAAGGTCTAGTATGATTCATGCCATGGATCTACTCCTTATCCTTGTGTGCAGGCCTGCATCTCTGCTCCCTTTCAATGAACTCAATCTTTCAGTGCTTGGGAGTAGGAACTGGATCCAGCAGGCAGATCCAGGAACTGGGAAGAAGCCACACAAAAACTAGCAGCGGGCTGCCTTTGGCCCCCAGGCCTGAGGTTCCCCACCCCTGCTCTAAAATGATTTCTGTGCAAGTTCTAAGTACAGAGAATCTACTTCATTTGGCTGCATGAACCTCCAGCTTGAGCATCCTGGCACCGAGGATGCTCTTTGCAGTGAAAGTGTGAGCTACCTGTGAAGATGACTGAGCTGCAGGGCCTGGCTCTGTGACCTGGATATGCTGCACCTGGATGGCGTGCTGGGTATACGTCTGGGGATCATGCAGCTGTCCAACATCCACCGTGGAATGCTGGGACTGGTGGGGTGAGGTAGCCTGGTAAAAATCAAAGCACAGCTATGAACTACAAATTCATTGGAACAGGGATTGTATTTACCTCTGGGTAAGGCCACATGAGACGTTATCCCACTGTGGGCAGCGTTAACACACAATGAAGCAAATCATATGGCCCCAGCCACCCGATGTTCACCCGGACCCACCCTGGGGCGGGCAGCTGGCTGACATGCGATGCATCCGCTGGAGAAGACTGGTGACACGTCACATGTTAGCGTTACCCAAAGCGGGATAACGTGTGGCTGGTCCTCGTGCTGCCCCACCCCATGGCGAGGTCCGCTGGCACCACTGAGTGGCGGGCACATTTGCCTATGTCACGGCTGGGGGTGGGATAGTGAGCGGGGCTGGGGCGCAGCTGGGCACCCATGCATGTGACCGGCTCCTTGACCCAGCCTGGGGTGTGGTGGGAGTTGTGACAGCGGCTGCACGCCCGGTTACACCATGGGGTGGGGCTGGTGGGCAGATCGTTTACACGGTTCTCCCTGCCAGCAGGGGATTGGGTAGCTCGTGTGGTTTTACCCTCTTGTCTGTATAGCCTCAAGAGAGCAACAGGGTTATGATCTTGGTTGGTGCCTGTGGGTGCTCTCATGTAGTAATAATAAGCAACAATTTGAGAATGACCCGCAGTCTGTGTTACAACAGGGAGTTAATGCTAAATTGAAGTCAGGACTAGAAAATGTCTTTATAATTGAAACTTAGTGGCTCAAAATGATGATTATATTCATTTATTTATACATTTAAGAACAGCACATCCATGCTGTGATTAGAGGCAGAAACCTATATCCAGGAATAGAAAATCTTTCCAACTAAACTCAATTTGAGAAAAAATCTTCTAATTAATTTTAGCAATTAGAATTTAATGAGCAATGTCACATCTTGTTAAAGTTTATGTGGGGCTGCAAGAGTCCATTCTACCCTTGTTCTCTGACCAAGACTTCATTGGTGACTGTCAAATAGTATCATTGTTAAAGCAATCATTAACAAGAGGGATAGCAACAAAACAGTGCACAAAAGGGCAAGAGACAGTTCTGTTTCAGGCTTGCAAATATTCATTATTCAAATCCACCAAAGCAACCAGAGGCTGATGGATCGAAGGAGTTCTGGAGAGCCGCTTAGAGCTCTCTGGAGTCAACTGACCCAGCACAATTAATCCAGTCGTACTATCTTTATTTTGGAGGGGGTTACTGAATGTCAGAGAGGACAACAGTTAACACAAAGGAATAGTTAAACATGATCAAAACCTGCACATTTCAGATCCAGCTATCTGAAAAATAGGTACAAATTATTTATTTAAATTTATATGCTGCCCTTCCCAAAAGCTCAGCATAAAAACATTAAAATAAAAAACCCTCCCCTCAACCCCCAAATGCACCCAATACTATTCCCACCCCAAAATCATCCCAATCCCCCGAATCCTGCCCAACGAATGCCTTTTCAAATAAAAAGGTCTTGCACCGCATCCAGAAAACCTCCAGGCTCATACAAACCTCTGGGGGAAGGGAATTCCAAAGCATTGGGGCAGTAACCAAGAATGCCTCCCTGCGAGCCCTTGTCAGGCTAACAGATGGTACCTGCAGAGAGACACTCCCGCCAGATCGCAGGGGCCGCAATGGGGCATGGAAGGACAGGCAGTCTTTCAGATATGTGGGACAGAGACCGTTTAGGGTTGGGCATAACTGATGATCCACTGATCAGTTTTGTCAGCTCTTGAGATACAGATCTCAAGAGGCAGAGGTTGATCATGTTTTTGGCATTGTCTTGGTCAATTTTTGGGTGCAGAAATGTCCACACCACACAGATTAATCCCATATCTGTCCCCGTTGCTGGGTATCACAACAGAAACACCAAACACAGAATGTGTGATTTAGACTGAACATTGACTTCGCATCCTTCCAGAACAGAGACAAAGCATATGCTCCCCCTATGTATGCGTCACTTGTTCTGGGGATTAACAGAAAGCTTTGATCTCTGTGAGAGGTCTGTTCAGAACTTTTCACCAGCAACGCATACACAAAGCTGTCTTGAGCACTGGTGTAATTTAGGCTTGTAGGGAAGTAAAAATAGACAGCTGATGAAGAAGAAACTTACCTGGGCCACTTGTACAACCTGCAGCTGTATGTGCTGGGGCTGCTGCAGGCCAGCTGTGGACTGTGACACAGGAATGTACTGGATTCGTTGGTAATCTCCCTGTGGGGTTCGATAGTCCGTCGTCAACGTCTGAGACAGTTCTGTCATTGCTTGAGTCAGCAGATCTGTTGTCTGAGGAAGAGAGAGACATTCAGCTCATCATTAAATATGATCTAATTGGACTGAGTATTTCAAAGTCTTGTAAATATGTCAGTGTGTGTGATATCTAGCCTAAATACTTCCAAAATAGGCAAAGTTCAGGGGCGGACAAAGTTCCCAAACCCAAAAGCTGCATTCTAAAATCTTCATATGGCTGAGAGCCACGAAGTACACACATATGTGCACGTACACAGCCAAGCACATATCCACAAACCGCTCCTTACCCCTTGTGCTGGTGAAGTCGGTGTTCTTTGGTCCTGGCTGCTGAGATTCTGAGAAGCAAAGCTGTGCGGGGAGGCTTTCGCACTAGCCAAACCCCGTCTGTATTTTGGCTTCCGGATTCTCTCCCAGAGCCAAAATATGTGTGGACTGACCCGCTGCTAAAGGTGTAAATGCGGTCTAAGACACAGGACTATTAAGATGCAGGGCCCAAGACTAGGCCTGGTCTAGAGCCACATGTGGCTCCCAAGCCAAAGTTTGCCCACCCCTGGATTAGTCCACGTTACCAAGCAGGCACTGAGAAGAGCATCCCTAAGACTGGCATCATGCTCAACCTCACTTTGATGGAAAAACTTAACTACTGCACAGGAAGTTCTTGTAAATAAACCAACTCGGTTGAAGGACAGGTTGGCAGCAAGTAGCCCTGAGGGGCTGCTTTTATCTGCATTGGGAGAACTCGCATTTGTTATTCTGGCCTGCTCTTTTCCTTGGATGTGTTGGGACACTTGTTTCTTTACCAACTGGTGCTCAGCCTTCCATATGCAAAGCTCCCAGACGGCATTAATATCTGCTTACCATTTGATTTTAATGTTTGAAATGGCATAGGTTTCCCCCCACCCTTACAACACTCTCCTACATTTTGCTTTCATAGATATTGCTCAGTTAGTTGCTTTTCCTTACACATCTGTGGAAGTGCCCTGTGTGACCCAAAAGCTTGTGTACTCTCACCAACAGATGTTGGTCTAATAAAAAGACATTGCCTGAACTACTGTCTCCATCTCCTGCATTTTGGACCCAGAATGGCAACCACACACTCTTGCTAATGAATGCCAAAGAATATCACAATAATCACATGAGATTCCCCGTTGTTGGATTACAATTTCTTTGCTTTGATGTTGTGTAAATGTGTGAACACAGTCTTGCAATATCATATGGATGTTGCACGACAAGATCAACATTCTCCCTCTACCCTCCATCTCGAGAAGCTGGAAACAGAGCTTCACCTCCATTCACTTCTCTAGCTGTTGGAATTGGGGAGGGTTAACTCTTGCTTTGTAGTATATAGAAGGGTCCCCAGCAGCTACATTTCCATGGGAAACATGGAGGGGAATTCAGTTGCTTCCCATGCTGCCAGGCAGTGAGGAAAGTGCACCTGGGACTGTTATCCTACTCACTCTCCTTCAGATGAAGAAACACAGATCGACTACACAGAAACAAAGAAGCCTAAAGCTGAAGAATCGAAGGCAGAGGCTGTCAAATGGCCCTTGCTCCCTATGTAGATGAGTCCCAAACTTGGCTCCACTCTGGCTAAAGCATGTGTGACTCGCAATTCCCAAACCCTCACTTAGTCCAGCTTCGGCCTTACTCAACACTGATGTGGAGAAACCCTCCATGTCAACATCGCACTAATGTCTGGATTTGTGACTGTGATTAGCACAGAAAAAATGTGGCTTTGAGTCCCTTTAAGATCTGAGATCTATGTGAAAAGGAGGAGCCCAGTATTTACACTTGAGGGCCTACCTATTAATTCCTGCTTCTTCACGTGGGCATTTAGATTGGCATTGAGTTATGCAGGTGTGCAATTTACACCCCTTAATGCAGATTTAATGCCCAGATATTGGACTGTAACATGTGTTCCATACTCCTTGAAATTCTGCATCCTTTCATTCTGCGTTTGCACATCAGCAAGCACAATAAGCTCAGACCCCAGCTGAGACCCCTCACTCATACCAGAATATAAAGTGACAGAGATAACAACAGCGATAATAATGATTAATACTATATTGTTTCAGCTACTGTATGGCACCAGAAACTTTTGTCCTTTATTGAATAATCATTTCTACATAAATATTAGAACAGAGGTGGGGAACCTCAAGCCCAGGGGCCAAATGCAGCCCATGGCTAGTTTTTATTTGGCCCCTTCAGTGCTTGGATCTAGCCTCTGGATACAGTTCCTACACCCAAGCACTGAAAGACTGAGCTCAGGAGATAGGAACAGAGATGAGGGCATGCACACAAGGACAGGGCAGATCCATGGAACAAATTCATGATCTGGACCCTCCTCTTCCTCACTGTATCCCTTAAGCACTCCCATGCCCCCAACTTCTCTGTGGCTCTTGGAGCTTGTACTAATTTTCAAAATGGTACCTGGGAGGGAAAAGTTTCCCCACCCCTGCTTTAGAACCTAAGAAGATATTCCAGCTAGCTGGATGGTATGATGCTATCTTTGTGCAATTATATTTACAAAATATTAGGTAACCAAGCCTTATTACTCAAAGGTGATGGATACCAAATAGATTCTGATTAAACAATGTAATAATCTGTTTCATAAGCTAGTCCAACTTGCATACTTACCACAACAGTCTCCCCAGTGTTGCTGTCTGTGGTTAAAACTGCAGGGGCAGCACTGATGACAGCTGTTGTCATTGGCGCATGTATTGTGTTTGGGAGCTGAGCAAACTCGGGGTGCTTCTTGCGAATGTGTTGTACCATCTTAGTCTAAGGAGAGGTGCAAAGAGGATGGTTATGAGATGGCCAGACAATCTCCTTTGCTAGCAAAGAAATCATCATTTATTATAGAGCCACAGTAGTTAAGGCGGTTGCAAACTTTCATTGAACAGCGCCTATGCTGTTCAGTATAGTTTGTGGAGCAAACACTTCCGGTTGGCGACCAAAAAGGTTGATCAAAGTTGTAGATTTCCATCCCCATGTATGTGTGCTGTAATGGCTTTCAAAATTAAGGGGAGTGTCAGGTACGTGCTGGTGGTTTAGGATGCAAAAAAAAAAAAGAAAAAAAGTTTTAGATTGTGGTCCCCCTTTAAGGTGAGTGTGTGTGTGGGGGAAACACAAGTGGTGGTGGTCGGCAATGGGGTGGGGGATTTAAAAAGCACCGGAAGAGCAGAGGCTGGAAGACGCTGCAGCAGAGAGTAGGGGGCCCTGTACACCACCTCCTCTCCAGCACACATGGCCCGCTTACCTGAGGACCCTGCGGCAACAGCTTGAGCAGGGGGGCCCAGCCCCACCGGCCACCGCTTCCCCCCTCACCACCAATCTGAGGGGCCCCGGCTGCAGCAACAGCTTAGGGCACTTCTGCTGCTGCCACCGCCTCCACCACCAGGAACAGCTTCAACAGAGGGAGGAGCAGGTAGGCATCAACAGGCAGGGATGCTTGTGGTGTATGCACGTGTGTGTGTGTGATCAACCAGAACATGTGTGTGAGGGGTGAGAATGTGTGTAGTGTGTGTGATCAACGTGAATGAATGTGTGTGAGATAAATTTTAATGTGTGAGAGGTGAGTGCGTGTGTGTGTGTGTGATCTTTATAGAGCTGCGGTAGCAGTAGCAGCTCTATATACTTATAATAAACTTAAGTTTCAACAGAAGGGGAAATTACCTATGCAAAAAACCTTCGGTTTAAGAAACTGGTTAAGACGGCATTCCAAATTATACTCAAACGTGACAGTAAATTGTCACATTAAGGCAAATTTTAAAAAACAATTATGGCTTAACTGAAATTAAATTGCATATGTGGGGTATGGAGACTGAATGATACTTATACGTGATGAGCAATGTATGCAGATTAATTTCAGTTAAGTCATAAAAAAAATAATTAATTTGCCTTAACGTGACAATTTACTGTCGCGTTAGAATTTGAGTATAATTTGGAATGCAGCCTTAACCAGTTTCTTAAACCGCAGGTTTTTTGCATAGGTAATTTCAGTTTGGGCTCTTCCAGTGGCCTGAATGGCTAGTACTAAACTTCAAACTACAAAATGCACCAGCCAGCAACATGATGCTGAGCTTCAATCTCTATCATTAGGGTGACTTGTCTCTCTCTGCCAACACTGTCAAATGTTATAAAGACTCCTTTCGTAACAGAGCAGAATGTCCAGTATCTGTTTCTACTTTTATTTTGGACACCGCCCTCCCCTCCTTAAATATCAGGGAAAACTTCCTAACAGTAAGAGTTGTGCGGCAACAGAACAAGCTGCCTACAATGTCTAGGAAGCTTGTATGCTCTCTGTTGCTGGAGTGTTTAAAAAAAAGGCTGGACAGTCATTTATGGGGAATGTTGTAGCTGTAGCCCTCTTGCACCAAGCAGGAGATTGGACTATAGGACCCTTGAGGTACCTTCCAACTCTTACATTCTACGATTTTATGACTCTGATTCCACACCCACCTAACTGAGAATCTTCAGGAGGCCAATTACCTGGGGCACAAACTGGTGAAATGGCTGGCCCAACATCACACTGAAAGTTACTGATATACCAACCCCCTATATGACCATTAAACACTCCTTTCTTTAGGAAACTGCCAATCTAGTAAGCCATGCTTAGATATCAAATTGCAATCATCCATTTAGCTTGAAGTCAGTTGTGTGACTTGTGATGTAAGAGCTGAACTGAACCCCTGGGCTGAGAGACTGCAAGAGATGGAAAAGGCTGCGATGGGACAATATCACCGGGGAGGGCATGCACAGTGAGAGAATGAGACCCCTGCAGTACCTTACTGCTGTATTGCTTAGAGCAGTGAGGGCAGCAGACCGGTGGAGTGGCTATGGTGCCCGTCAGCTGGGTGTGGGTACTCAGCATGGGATCCGGCTCTCCTGGGCCTGCTGGACGTAGTTTCCGGATACTTGGAGGTAGCTCGGCACCAGGATGATTCTTGAGAATGTGGGCTTTGCGTTTGCTGGCACTCTTGTAAACCTGCAGGGTTATGATTTAGACTGAGAGCAGCACGACACTGAAGGCTATGAAGAAAGCAGATAATTTACATGTCCCCAAGCACCTCATTTAATAGCAAATTCTCATTTTCACTATTTTTTGTGTAATTGGCACTGCTCCGTCATATAATTTTACATGTTATTCACACATGCAGAAACATTTATCCTAGAAGTTAAAATGCTGTATGAATAAGCTGAACAACAGCAGAATCACCAGTGAGGAAACTGGCATGTTCATAGGTACTTTACCGCAATCCCATTTCACTGGTCTTTACCCTGTAATTTTCTCTGCAGGCAGGTGAACCTTGTGTGAACCTCCAGTGTAAACTGTGGGGGCAAGGCCCCTTAACCCTGTGGTAACATTTGTGAAAACATGGCCATAGATTCCTTAACAAACAAAAGCATCAGAATCTCAGTGTCTGGTCTCATTTCTTTAGACACATCATGGAATCTATTGCACGAGCAAAGAAGTGGACAGCTGATCACAGGTGACATGAAATCTAATTTTCAGAAGTGTTGATCCCCCTACACCAGTGAAATCAAAGGAAAGTGTTGGTACTTCACGCTTGTCAAAAATAAGGTGCTGTGTCACTTACCACACTACTCCTAAAACACTTGCTTATCACTAGCCCCACTGAGGTCTTTGGCTCCAATTCCATTATTAGGATTATTTATCCTTTCTCCAGCACTTTCAGTCCTTACCTAGTTCACCCTCACAACAACCCTATGAGGTAGCCCATTATTATTTCCATTTTACAGATGGGGGAACTGAAACTGTGAGATAGTAATTTGCCCAAGGCCTCTCAATGAGTCTATGGCTCAGACAGGGTTTGGACCCTGGTCTCCCAGTGCCAAATCCAGCAGCTTGTCCACTAGGCTTCACTGGCTCTGTTAAGACGTTTGTGAGCTAACTACATGTTTACACATTGGGCTGGATCAGGTCTTTAATAGTAAGTCAGCTACTCACGCATAAGAAAACAAAGTCCTACAGGCTACAAAGACAAAACCAATGACAACAGAAATCCTGAAGCATGAAATGTAAGATACTTCTGTATTATCCATCACCAAAACACAGCAGACCATACACTTGGGACCCTTTCTAAGGAATGATGCTATTTGCCTATAAAGAGAATTGTAATTTTCACCTAGCACATAGGAACCTCATTTTAGCCTCTGCTTGTAGGGTATTGGCAGGAATGCTGCTTGCCACCTCAAACGGGTGTTTTTTTTAAAAAGTACAAGCCCTTAAGTTTTACACATTTCCACATGGAGACAATTTGGTAGGACACAAGTCTAGGGCTCTGCTGCTCTCTGATGTGCGACTACCTTACATACCTTATCACAGTACTGACAGAAATAATCTCTGTTGGGTTTGATGATGGGCAATGTTAGCTCTGGCACCTCTTCTATTTTCATCTCTGGATGTCTCTTTGATAAATGATTCACCTAGGACAGAGAAACAAGGCAGAATAAGAAAGCATATTACAGCTCAGAGCTAAACAGTATGTTTGTATCTTGGATGTGGAGAAATGGAATTCTCCAATGCAGATTCCCAACACACTGTTAACCAGCCGCACCAGACCCATTGCCACAGAGATTAACATTAGCTTTGAGCTGCTGAGGGTAAACTAGGTCCCCATGGATGCCATTAATGGTCTCTTTGGTCGAAGTAAAGGTTGTTGAAAAAAGAAAAACTGCACTAGCACAGATTTTGTTTGATGAATATTCTGGATTTTGTCCTCAATCTGTACTTTGGACACTGGATTAATTGACCGCATAATATCCTGAAACACTGGGGTGCTACGGGGGACATGGGGTGGATTGGTATTACTACACTGATTTTAAATCCATTTGGTTGAACCAATGCAAACCACTGTGAAGGTACTCTTAAATTATTTCAAACAAGTTTATGGTTCAGTTTGTGTATCAGTAAAATGTAGAGAAATATAATAAACAGGTATAAGAAGATATAAAATCCTGTCCAAACAGGGGTTTGGCACAGTTTAGCTAAACCCATTTATGCTAAACTACTGTAGTATAAATTGTGTGTGTAGACTAAAGAGAAGGAAAGGAAGAGCGAGGCCTTTGTAAGGATGACAGTCTTAGCTGTTTAGTTTTCTCTCCTTGCTCCTGTAATTCTTGTTCAAAAAACCTGAAATTTGCAGAAACATTTAAATTAGTGATTAAAGTTAACCCAAAAAAGCATCTTGTGCAATTAAAAAGATTTCTAATTGGCAAGAGTTGATTGGCAGAGATCTCCAGAGAGTCTGGAACTTTGGCAAACTCACTAGCATGCCTCTTCTCCGGAAACCCATCATACACAGGCGGCATTTGAACATGAAGCTCTCATAGTCCGTGGAAGCTATCCGAGGCTTGAACGTTTTGGAGCGGCTTATTCGATCAGCTT
The DNA here is from genome assembly GCA_003113815.1 of Sphenodon punctatus. Classification (NCBI taxonomy): domain Eukaryota; kingdom Metazoa; phylum Chordata; class Lepidosauria; order Sphenodontia; family Sphenodontidae; genus Sphenodon; species Sphenodon punctatus. The sequence goes on along the minus strand of QEPC01005433.1, from coordinate 5,945,513 downwards.
TCTTGGCTTCTCTTTCTGGGTTATGCATTCTTTGCATGTGCTCCCGGAGCTTGTCTTTTCTCTGTAAGATAACAGCATGCAGGAGGGGAAAAAAATCAAAATAATTAAAAGGATGGACAAAGGGTATTCCATGTAGAGTTTGGTCTTCAAAACTCTCATCTTTCGTATGGAACAGATAGCACATAAATGGCTGGAACACTGCACGTTGAGAACTTTAATTTCTGTTGTCTGTACCAATGTATTAAAAGAGGAAGGTGGCTGGTGGACTCAGTGGCTCAGAAGATTGGCAGTGTTATTCAGAACCTTTCACTTCTAGGACAGTGATTCAAACCTACCTTGTGTTGGAAAGGACTAGAATGTGTTACCTGACTAGTGCTGAGTAGTGGTCTTTGTGACATGAGTTGGTTGGTCTTAGTCCAGTGCTAACAGCAAAAGCTATGCACTGATGGGTCCATGGAGACCAAATCTTACCTCCAGGCCTCTGGGGCATAGCCAAGTTGGAATGGACCCAGGTGGAAGAAATGGACTTGGGGCTCCCCTCACCATCCTTTCTGCTTTTCCACCCCATCTCCTCCTTACTCACCCCAGTGCCTCTCTCTCCCTCTGCTTGCTGTGCCTGAGCTCTGGAGGCTGCGGCTATGCTGCCTGCTTTGTGCCGCTGCCAGTGCTTGCTCCATCCTGTGCTGCCCGCCGAGTGGGTCCCACGCACACTGCACGCACTTCCACTCAGCTCTGTCTCCGCCTGGCTGCGCCAGGACAGGATTTGTGCCACCCCACCCCACCCAGCTTGAGCCCCAGGACAAATGTCCCTCCTGTCGCTATGCTAGCTCTGCCCCTGCCACCCCTGGTCACTGGTAGTAGCTCCTCAGAGGCAGAAATGGGACCGTGTGCAGTGGTTTGCACATTCCCAAAATACTTCCTGTGGACAGAGGACTCTAGTCTGCAGGACTAAATTCTAGCATTTTCAGAAACACTAAATTCAACAAGTTGACATTCACATTTCTAATAAAAAGAACCAAACTGGGTAACTTTCTTTTTTAATTTAAAGACAGAAAAAAACACCTATTTCCATTTTGAAAGCTGACAAATGAAAATATTTGTTATGTTTTTGAAGTTTTCCTCTAGAAAAATACCAAATGATAAACTATTATTATACACAAATATTTTACAGATGGGGAAACTGAGGCCCAGAGCAACCAAGAGATAATATGACTTGCCCAAGGCCACAGTAAATTAAGAGCAACACTGCCATTGGACTCTGCAGTGTGCAGACCTGCTTCCTGGTCTTTCTATCACACCACTAAATAATTTTTCCTGCATATACATTAGGTTAGTTAACTTTGCTCTGAAGTAATCTTTCTCCTAGGAAACATGAGTGCTATTATTTTATCTGGCTTTCTAGATTCGCTTTTATCCTGTCTTGCAGCTTTTCTTAACATTTCAAAAGTTACAGCATTTAGGCCATTTTTGCATGAACGCCTCCCCCCCCCCCGCTGGGTGTGCGGTAAGGGGGCCGTCCATGCGCACACCATGGCGGTAGGTGGGGAGATGGGTGTCTGCCCGTGGAAACACCACGGGCGGTGGGTGGAGGTGGGTGTGCCCTCCTGGCACACACCCATCTCCACCCATCACCCACCCACAGAGCCAGCCAACAAAACAGAGGAGGCTCCGTGCGTGGAGATGGGTGTGCGCCAGTGGGAAAGAGAGCACGCCCATCCCCCCACAGCCGTGCACACCCATCCCCCCAGCCAGCGGCGCCGTGTGAAAACAGCCTAAGTTTCATGCTGCGGTGACGAAGCTGACATTATTATTCTAGGTGAAACCATGCTAGAAAAAACTCTCACATTTAGGTTCCTGCTGTCATTTGCTAGCTTCCTAATGGTCTTGTGCAGCCTTCTGTTGTCCAGTTATTAGTTCCCTTTAAATATCCCTGTAGTACTGTGGCTTCATCCATTGCCTACTTGCAGTTGTAATTTTAGAGCCAGATGTCTGCAATAATTTTATTAGTTAATTTATTTTGGTTTAGCGGTGATGCCAAGCCACTGCTGTCTCGGTAGGAAAGCTTTTTTAAACCAAGTAATGGGAAGTACTTTTATTGCTGACCATTGTGCCCTTAAACTGTGCAACAAGATGACTCTTCGTAAGTAAATACAACTATCTTTTAGAGCTACAACAAGCATATCGTAAGAGATTTAATACACAAACAATTTGTTGTCACCTGACTATAGTGCATCACACACTATTGTAAAACTGCAGGCCACACTAAGCACACTGCAAGGATCCATGCGTACCATCGACATACCACTCCAGTATGACTCATGCATGCCAACTGCAGACAGCTTCTATTTCTGGGAGGACAATTCCAGCGACAAGGGAGGGAGGAAATGCTGTTCCACTATTGTGTTCAGAATGTCACAGGCCTGCTAGCTACGTTACCTTGAACTGCTTGCCACAAGTCGAGCAAAGGAAGTCCTTGCGATCTGAATGTCGCAGCATGTGGAGCCGCAGCTTGTCAGGACGGCAAAAAGCTTTGTCACATTCTGTACACTGGTAAATCTTTTCCGAGTGGAAGCTGCGCACATGTTTCTTAACCTGGCAGCAAAGAGGACATTAAAAAATTGGGGTACTTGGGGATTGAAGGAACATACTACAGAACAGTGCCTCAGGGGTTCATAGAAACACTAGGGGGAGACTCAGGTACTACAGATGTCCTTTTCTCTGAAATGAATCCATCTTCATACAGTCTTGAAAAACCTTAAAGAATGGTTTCCAAGAAAACATGATTAGACACAAAGATTCCATAGAAGTGCTTCAGAATCCTACCCCCCTGCACACCTGGGAGTTGTCTAGATGACACCAAGAGTTTTGGGGAGCTCTCTAGTCTGCAAAAGGTAAACTCCCAATTGTTACATGAGAAAGAAGCCGTTTACTAGAACACATTCAGTGCTGAAAATAGCAAACTAGAAAATAACAGGATGATGGATGAAGCCTGAGATTTTTATTCCCCCACCCCTAGTTCTGTACAATATGTCTGTGTTAGGAATAACTCTCAAGGGCTCCAGCAACTGTGTGCATGGGTATTTTAAGAATGCCACTGATACAGAATATTTTTACTAAACTGGCTTCCTAGAGTTGCTATGTTTAGCTGATGCCAGTTCTATTCACTTCCTTCACCTAAAGGACATCCGAGAATGTGGCTTAATCTCTTTCGCTCCAAAAGAATCAGATGGCAGTTACAGTACACAATAGAAGCTGGGCAACAATTCATTTTGAACACCTTCCAGAATGGAAATTTCCTTCCCTTGTCTTGGAAATATTCTTTGCCTCACCAGGCACACAGCATGCTGTCTAATAAAACACCAGTGAGGCTTGAAAAGTCAAGCCCAGCACTGAAAATAACTGAATCTCTCTGCACTGATCATACAATGAAGTGATTTGTATCTGTATCAGTTCAACACAAAGTATTAAAATATTAGGTAATAATATTAGATTATAATTAAATACATTCTCTGTGTGAACTTATTTGTTCATACAGTAGCATGCATGAAATGATCTTTACATTTCAAAACAGCTGAAAAACAAAAACTTGCCCTGTTTTGATCAGCTCTATTAAGCAACTGATGGGAGAAGGAGGATCACAGCTCAGTTTAATTTACTCATTATCATTTTCACTGCTGCCCTGTGCCAACAGAGGCTGGAATCACATGGGGAGGGGTTGCATTAATAAATTCCTCCCATCTTTTTCTTTGGCCTTTCAAATAAATGCTGGTAATTTTCATGATTTATCACTTTACCTGAAATTGGATTTCTACATTTAGATTTAGGTGGCTGCAGCATGTCCTTCTCTTTGCTCTTATCATGTGTAACATATGCAAAGCAGGCCTACATGTTTATTACCTGAATGCAAAAATTGTATTTTATAGAAGGTTAATTCCTACTACTAAAAATTCTAACCACATGCATTTCATGATAACAGACCACACAAACTCTACACATCAACCCCTACTAAAATGGAACCACCTATTGGATAGAGTGTGGAGGTGGAAAAGAATAAAGCACCCAACTGAAATGCAGGAGGAATTTAGAGAAATCAAATGGAAATTACTGCTTTGGAATGAGTTCAGTGGAATCAACAATGCTATTGTTGCAAAACAAAAACAAAAAAGCCATGATTAGTTTCCTTGTCTAGTTCCCCTTGTCTATCCTAGACTGTAAGCTCCTTCCAGCAGGAACCCATCTCTAATCATGACTGTAACACAACCAGGCATATTGTTGGTTCTCCATAAATAATACTACTATATAAGCTAGGAGTGGGGAACCTTTTCCCTCCCAGGGGCCATTTGGAAAATCAGTACAAGCTCTGAAGGCCACATACAAGTTGGGATGAGGGTGCTTCAAGGGGGTGCTCAGGAAGAAGGGGATCCAGATCATGGATCTATGCCATAGATTCATCCCCTGTCCTTGTGTGCATGCCCTCATCTCTGCTTTCTTAACGTGAGCTCAGTCTTTAAGTGCTTGGGGGTAGGAATTGGATCCAGGGGCCAGACTCAGAAACTGGAAAGGGGCCAAATAAAAACTACCTCAGGGCCTGAGGTCCCCCACCCGCACAACCTCCCAATACAACCTCTGACAGTTAGGGGCAAATGTACATTCTCATGTCTCCTGTGCCTTGCAAAAGGAAAAACCATTTGTACCATTTCTCTTTAACAAGACATGTTGCCAGCTTCTGTTTAAAGTTCTAATCTGAAAACAATACAGCAGCACAGGACTCCCCCTAACCCAGCACCACCAGGCGAAAACTGAGCAGAAAAACATCAGTTTCTCTCTCCAAGTAATGACACATCTAGACCCTGCCTAGCATAGGGGAGGGGGGGGGGGGCGCGCTATGCTGGTGCCCACCCCTGATTTTTGGAAGCCCTATAGTACCCCTGTCCAGCCCCCACTCCTGTGCCCCCCTACTATTGTCAGTTACCAGACACATATGCTGCCTACTTTGCAGTCTGTTTGGGTGAGGTGGTACAAAGCAGAGACAGAGAAGTTGAGAAGCAGGATGCTCGCTACAGACCTAGAAGTCACTGCTTGTGATCAACATGTCACTCACCTGGATAAAATCTGGAAAGCGCTTTTTGCAGGTAGGGCAGGTGAAGTAGCCATCGTTCACGTGGATTGCCACGTGATCTTTGAGCAGGTCCAAGCGGTCAAAGGACTCGGGGCAGAAAATGCAAGAATACGTTTTCTGGTCCAAATGGAACTTCATGTGACTCTCCAGGGCACCACTATTAATGAAACCTTTGTTGCAGATGTCACAGGTCAGAGGGCAGTTCCCCTCCCGCCCGTGGAACCGTAGGTGCTGATCTAGCTTGTCCTTCTCACGGAACGCATTCCCACACTGCAGACATTTAAAGGGACGGAAGGACTTTCTGATGAACAGGTGCTGAAGAGCCGCATTCTGAAAAACACATCCAAAAAAAGGACATTGGCACTAAGTATTATTTACTGGTCACACAGAAACATTATAAAATTTAAATAAGACAAGATATTGAGGAGGTGAGTCCCACAATGTCCATTTGAGAGAGATACAAATTATCTCCAGTATGCAAGTAGAGAAAGTGAAGCAGAGAGAGAGGTTAAGGAAGCATCTGCCAGGCACTTATATATGTTTTCTGTTTATAGAGACTTCAGCATTCTGCAGTTTTTCAGAGGGCCAGTTTCTGCATCAAAGAGCCCTGGACATTCTGCAGCAAGGGTTTAGAACCTGCTGCTGGTTATGAACACTCAAGCGAATCTCTGTCAAGCCAAACCTTTTCAGTACTATTTTAAAGAGAGGACTGGGGTGTGGAGGAATCAGAAACACTGCAGTACTACAGGACTGGTTATTGCAAGAGCAACAGGCAGTACCTACTCACACACACGTAAGGTAGAGATGCATCTCGCACACCCCTCCCATAAATCTCATAACCAGGGATCCTAGTTTTCCATGATAAAAAAACCAAAATTATCTGATAAAAAAAAATTAAAATCTGTGGTTTTCCCGGATTAAAATGAAATGCTGAACTTTAATTTCCCTAGGCACAATAAAGTTCCACGTGTTCTACAATTGTCTGCCTTTGAACACAATCTACAGCCTTGCTACATACAGTACAGAAACAAAAATTGGTCACCTACCTCGGTGAATTTGTTTCTCTTCGTTCCACCTGTCAGTGCTCCGCACGGTAGCTCTGCGTATGGCCGACAGGAGGCAGAAGAAGAA
>QEPC01005433.1:5904830-5935389 GCA_003113815.1 Sphenodon punctatus | reverse complement strand
GGCTGTGGAACTCCCTTCCGGAGGAAGCTCGCCTGGCCCCTAGCCTTTTAACATTTTGGCGAAACTGTAAGACCTGGCTGTTTGCCCAGGCCTTTGGGAGGGAGGGTGGGTAGGGATTTTAGTCCCCCACCTAATGGTTTTGTGGCCCTGTCAATATTTAAAGATGTATGATTTGACTTCTGTAGTAATCAGTCTCCTGTGGGTCATTATCAATCAGAGCCAGATCCTGGAGCCGTCACTGGCAGGATAATCCTTCACTATGAAAGTCAATGGGAGTTTTGCCATTGACTTCAATGGATGGAGAACTGTGCTTCTTCACTCAGCCAGAATGGCCCCTGAGAGTTTTATTTCCTTGTGGAAGCTTGGAGATATTTGGCATCTTTGAGAGTTTTGGCTGAGCAAGGATTGAGCAGGGACTTCAGGACTTGTTCCTCAACTAATAAATTACCTAGAGGAAGTCAAAGGGTGAAGATGAAAAACACAGATGATCTTTAAAATACAGCATCTTGCTGTATTTCATGAATTCTCAAATAAAATGATTATTAAAAATTATGTAACAAATGCTGCAGAGCCTCAGTAAGAATGAAATGTCCATAGTAGGTAGTTATGAGAAGATAAGAGTCTGAATACAAGGATCAGATCTGTGGGAAGCAAAGTAGTATTTTATGTAAAATTTTGTTATCTCACAGGTTTGTACTCCTCAGACTTAATAATCTCTTACATTTCTATGGTGCTGTTCAGTCTGAAAGATCCCATTTTGCTTTACAAACTCTTTCTCTATGCCGCAAGCTGCTCTGTGTGAGCACAGTGGTGCACCGTCCCAGAGCAACTTTCCGAATCAGACTTCTCAGACTTCTTGAACACAGCAACATTCAAATGGCTTTTATTGAGCCAACGCAACAACAGAAGTTACATAAAAGCTATCATTTTAACTACACTGTCTCTCCTATGGGTTTTTTAAATATTCATAGAGAGCAGAGAGGACCTCCACTTTGAAACTCTTAATTTCAGAGTCCCCAACAAAATCAACCCCATGGAACTTTTCAAACTGTGAAGGTCAAAAGCATCATTTGACTCTGTCAAATGGTTCCATAGAGTTCAGTGCTTCAAACTGGAACTTTAGGTCACTGAGCTACTCCCTCTGGCTCATACCTGCTACTATACATTTAATTATACCCTTTTCAGTTACAAGGCAGCTCCTTGGGAAAGGTGTCTTACAACCTTCATAGACTGTACAGGACAATCCTCTTTTTTGACCGGTGGTTTCCAAGTGCAAGTACCACATATGTCTTGGATTATTTTTTTCCCCAAATTTATTGCGTGGCCTTGACCATTGCAAGAAAACACAGCCTTGTATACAAGCTACCCCTAAGGCATAGGTATTACCCCTCCATTAAACATAAAGGGGACTTGAGCAATAACAAGGTACACATGAAATATACAAATAATACACTTAAAAACAACCAATTCTCATTCAACCATACCTCCTATACCTCTTCTAGGCCCTAGGCACTTATAACCCCAATACCACTAATAATTGTCAGACCAAATATCCTTTCCTCCCCCTCAGGCCCTATAGGGCTACCCTAGTCTAGGGATTTCCCCCAGTGTCCTCTGGCTTAGCAGTATGACCCACCACGCGTATTCTGCCACCTTCCTGGAAAGATTTAAATCAGTTGGGTTCAAGAGAGTCCGTAATATTTCAGGTTCTGGGACCTTCTGCAACTGGCACAGGATATTCAGATCTCAGGCCTTTCAAAGCTGGACAATGGAGTAAAATATGGGGAACTGTATCTGGGGTCCCCTTATCACAAAGGGCACAAATTCTCTGGTCATGAGGAATACCCTTATAGCGACCCTCCAGATATGTTGACGGGAAAGAGTTGCATCGCATACGCGTAAATAGCACTCTTGTCTGATGATCCATCCAGCTGAATAAATAAAACTGGCCTGATTGGAAGTTATTATAGGGTACAAAGTCAGGTGCCACCTTCTGGGACTTCAAAAGAGCTCCCTCCAACTGCAGAGAGTGGTCCCACAACCTCCTCTGCACCAGTTCCTTAAATGGCTTAACGACAACTCTCCCAAGTACCTCCCTTGAGAAACCCAATTTATGAATCTCCTGCTCTGCTGGTCGTAACCAGACATCCAACAGTCCAGCCCTCCAGGCCAAAGTCAGTAATGAATCCCCAGCTGCCAATGGGACTACTATTTTTGCCCACTAGCTGAATTAATGCTGTCCTCACTGTGGGCATACATGTTTCTGCTCTCAAGAGAACCCGGGGGGTCCCTCCTGAAAGGCCCAATATAGAGGCCAAAAAACCATCTTGGATTAATTCCAATTTGTCTAAAAATTCAAGGCACCAAATCCGGGCCGCATATAGAGCCTGATTCAAGACCTTGGCCCTGAACAGCTTCAATGCAGGTTCTATCAGCCTCCCTCCTTGCCCATAATAAAATCTCAGGATGGCATCTGCTGATTTCCTCGCTTGTATTTTAACCAACTCCACATGGGTTTCCAGCCCAACGAGGACAAAAACGTAACCCCCAAGTATTTAAAGGCACTAACTTGCTCGATGGGTTCCCCTAATATGGACCAAGAATGAGTCTTTGAACATTTCCTTGATCTTACCATAAGAATATTAGTTTTGGAATAATTCATATTTAATAGTTCAGACTGACAAAACTCTCCAAAGAGGGACAACTGTCTCTTAAGACCCACCATCGATTGAGAAATCAAAACAGTGTCGTCCGCACAGAGAATTGGGAGACCTCTATCTCCCACTGTGGGGGCATGAGTGTCAACTGATTTCATGTGCTGAACTACATTATTCAAATATAAATTAAAGAGGGTACATTTTGGATGGTATAACACTGTGTCATGCCAGCATTGCATCTCCACCAAGCAAATTCAGAAGGTGCTATTCAGGAGACAAATTCAAAGAGAGTGGCCATCTGAACATGCAGTCCAGGCAGAGGGTTTAAAAGTATAAGCTCAAACCAAGGTGTGGGTTGCAATCAAGAAACCTAATTGGGGGACTACTACTACTACTACTAATAATAATAATTTGTCCACACACCATTTGAATCCAAAATGGTACTGATTGAAGCTAATGGGAACTTTTCCATTTACTGTAATAGCTGTTGGATCAGGCTCTCTCCTTGGTACAGTACTGGACTTGAAAACACAGAGATATGTGTGGTTTACATCTCATAAAAGGGCAGAAGTTCTAATACTACTGCACAGGTGTGAATACTTAAAGTAGTATCTTCCCATATATTGCAAAGCAGAAACCATTATTGTATTCGATACCTTTAAAATCCTGAGAACATTCTCACCCCTTACTGCAGTTATAAAAAAATCACAGATCGTTACAAGAGCCAGTCCAGAGCACAAGGTGTCCTCAGTTCAAATTAATATACATAGGATGTAAATGACTGCGCATCTGTAGACATTTCATTCATTTTTTTCATATTTCTCATACTCGGGGTACCTGTTTATTCATTTAATTTCAGAACGCAACAGAAGGAGGCAGAGTAGAACTGATAAGATTTCTGTCTCATAAAAACTTGGATTAATCAAACAGGGACTTTGTATACTTATTTCTTCTTTTAAAACTTTGACAGGAACGGTCTGCCTGAAGATGTGACCATCCTATTCTCATGTCAGGCTTCATTTCATACTCGGAAAAGTAGAATAGATTCATAAAGCCTGATTAATGAAAATAAAATTACTTATATCTCTTTTCAACAATGGGGTTAAGAAAAGTGTAACACCATTGCTATTGCATAACAAAACCAATCAAAGTGATTAGTGGGGTTTAGACGTAAAAGGAGTCCCCAATTTGTGCTGAGAATTTTATACCCATTTTTAAAAAAACGTATTTGACAACAGAAACTTGGGCTATCTGTTGTCAACATAGGTTGCTTCCTGTGGTTCATAACAGATCATCTGCATGTGAATGAAAGGTGGAACGAGTTGCACACATATGTTTTAGGAATAATCTCAGACAAACTGAAATTTCAGACAGTTTGGGGTAAATTTTCTGTTTAAAATATCAGGTTGCTATTTCTAGGTTTTCTTGTAAGTGAAGTTAAATAATAGCAAGGCTCTCAGTCTGAAATAGCATAGGCAAGCACCGTGCAACCATCTCCCAAACCCCTCTCCCAAAGCCCCTTGACTTGCAGGAATCGCCATTCTATGGGCGGCTCTTGGCCTCTGCTAACCAAAGGTTGTCAAATGTGGGGGAGAAGTAGTATGAGAAGACTGGAGAAAAGATCTTTGAAAAAACCATGTAACTCAGGATTAAATAACCACCTCACTCATCTCAATTGTGACCCAATCCCAGAAGGCTACCAAGAAAGCAAGGTTAGTGCTTGAGACAAACCTCCTCTTAACCTCTCTCCCATTCTCTTCCACTTAAGAGTGTGAAGCTCTTGAGCCATCTTAAATCCAGCAATTAAGGAAAACCCATTTAAACCAGCTCTCCACAGCATATCTCAGGCTGCAGTGCTAAGAACATTTTTGATAAATTAATTTAGGTATACATAAGGAACAGGTCTGAGATTTTACTGCAGGTGTTTTGGCAGCTGGCTCCAAGATCTGAAACAATCCACGTGCCATTTTCTGATTCCATTGGTCATCTTGGGTTACAAGCTGCCTGATGATGAGAAGTTGAGTATTCCAATGGAAAGGAAGATCAACAGAGAGACCAATTCTTAGAAGAATGATTCCACCTTATGGAATTTCAGGGTTTAAACTAATGAATTAATCTAGTTACCCAGAGATGCCAAGGACTGTATTTTTGTAAGCTTCAGATTAACACATTTAGGTGTACCTGGCCCAAAGTTTGCTCTTAGTTATGTTGTTGTCTGGAATAAGTGCTTCAGTGATGTCACATATATACTGGTGCAATTGAACAGAACTTTGCTGAGTTCTGCCCTGTAGGAATGCCATCACTTTTTAAAATTCTCCCTCTCATTCTCTAAAAGAATGTCCCCACCTGTTTGCAGCTGTTTCTTCAGAAAAAAACAACACGTTTTTAAACAAAATAAACCAATCTTATGATTACATGGCCTGGAGAATGAGCTGCCTGAATAATTTTCCTCCCACACTTGGCAGAAAAGCAGCTCTCTCAGCTGCCACAAAGCTCAGGGTCAAAGTGTTTGCCATTGGTATGTGAAATTCTTAGCGTAGCCTTTAATCTCACAAAGCAGGGAGGTTCCCCGCTGGAAAAAGAATTTTATCATTACAAATCATCACCATGGTATGAACGAAAGGGATATAAACTGAGGTCACGCTGCCTCATTGGCAACAATTTCTAAAGTCAACAGATCTGCGAGACACACAGATGGTGCTCTGAGCAAGCCATTAGTGAACAGTACAACACCGCGATATGTCTGGCTGTTCTGAACGCTCCTGCCTGTCAACCTGGATGGACTATGTTTCTGTGAAAGAACAACTGTGCTGGAGCTGAACAGGCTCCAACTGATGACCAATTCCTACTAGCATCTCACCAGACACTCATTTTTTTCCCATGAAGTCTTTCTTCCTTTCATAGCAAGAGAATGTGCTGAGCTTGGAAGGCTGGTCTGGGGATTTGGAAATGGCCACCACATTCAGGGAAGGCAACCAGCTGCTGGTAGGCAAATCAAGCCTTCCAGTGGCTAACGTGCAAGGTGGGGAGATGGGTCACTTACCCGGATACGCTTTGCTCGCCGCATGTCATCGGCTGTTATAGTGCTCTGTGTAGGCATCACAGTCTCCTCGGGTTGTTGCGGAAGTTGCAACGGGTGGCTTTCTGGCTGCTGATCGAGTGCCGACTGCGTCTCTGGTGGCACTGGGGTCTGCTCCTGCTGGTCCAATCCATTCAGTGTGGCTTGTCCAGTCTCCTCAAATTGCCCCTTGCTGGAAAAATGCAGCAAGTCCTGAAATTGCAAATCATACAGGCAGTGATTATTTAACCCACCCACAGAGCAAGACTATATTAGTACACAGTTGGCACGTGGTTACATTTCAACATATTTTTAAATTATTGTGCTAATTGTACTCAAGCTGAATGTACATTAGGGGCTTTTTTCTCCTAATTTTTTCCACCCACTACTAACACCAGGTCAGCGCCACCACCAGTATCAGACCTGAAGGCACTAGTAACTAGGGGAAAGCTCAGGGCTTCTCTTGGGAGAGATGTTGTAATGATTATTATTAATTACTTATACAGCACCAGCAATATGCCTGGCACTGAACAGCTGTAATTGGAGACAGGTCCCTGATGCAAGGGACTTACAATTTAGGATGGGCAAGGAAGACAAGATAAGGGAGAGGGGAATAAGGAGAGACAGGGTTACACAGGGTAAAAACAGATGCAATAGCAGACTGTTGTGGCCCCCTTTGTCACCCTTTGGCCTGGACCACATGCAGGTGCTGCCAGATGTTGGCCCGGGATGTGGCTAGCCTGTGCTCTGACCTCGGGAAACCTCCCAAGTCACAGCACAGGTTAATGTCTGCCTGACCAGGCCAAAACAGGCCACAGATGGCTATCATGCCTGTTCCTGGGACATGACACCATGGTCGGCTGCCATGACTAGCTGCATTGAGCGCAGTGTGGGGGCAGAGCCGGCCACACGTTCAGTGTGCTCTCCACCCTCCCCGGTGCCCTGGCTGTGAGCATGTGTGTTCAGCACCTTGACTTGGACCATGTCCATCACAGCTTCCCGATCCGGCCCAGGTCACTGCCGTACTGGCTGCATATCTATTTTTACCCACTTATTTCCGTTTTACAGATGGGGAAGAGAGGCGGGACAGTGACTTTCCCAAAGCCACCCAGTGAGTTTATGGCTAAGCCGGGAGTTGAACCCTGGTCACCCAAGGTCCAGGTCCATCACCTTAGCTACTAGGATAATTATTGTGGTGAACTGATAGTCACAATTGATTTGTCCTAGCTATCTCAAGTGGCAATCTTGGAGTAAGAGACCAGGACCGTAAGCTATACTCTGCGTGACTTAATATCCAAGGTCCAGACTCCCCTTCTAAGGTAGAATACCAAATTGTGTATTTATTACACGGTAGAGTGGTTTTTTGTACTATGAGAAAAGCTTAGAAGCATGAGAATTAAATGTCAGGCCCCACCCAAACATTCCTGCCTCAAAGAGAATAAGAGACATAAGAGAAGAACAAACACACACCCAAAAACATATGGTTGGAGAGAGTTTAGGTTGCTTCCCCTCCCTGTGTCTCATAAGCCTGGAAATGTATCAGTTAAGGCAAAAGGACTCTGCAGCCTCCACACCCAACCCCTTTCTCCAATAAGCTCCCCAACAATCCTTTTTCACTTCGCCTTTCATGCACATTCCAAAGTTTATGAAAAGCCCCATTCCTTAATTCTAACGACTAAGCCATCACAGCAAAGAACAGTTCCTAAAAATATTGCACTAGCTTCTGCTTTCTTTCTATGAATTACTGATCTTTTCTACAACAATCATTTGTCTAGAGCAGAGGTGGGCAAATGGCAGCTCAGGAACCACATGTGGCTCTCCAGCATCTATACTGCAGCTATCAACAGAAACAGCTGCCTGGGGGCATGTCCACGTGGCACTCTCAGGAGCAGGAGAAGTCCAGCCGCCATTTTTGCCACGAGAGTTTCCCGGTGACTGTGGGAGCAGAAGGAGCATGCTCTGCAGTTGTGTCGCTGCTGTCTGAACACATAAGGCCACCTGGGAGCCGGGGGGGTGGGCGGAGGGGCAGGGAAGGGAGTTGAGAGAAACTGCACTGTCCCATCCTTGGGATCGGGGGAATCTGCGATCAATGTAATGTGTCTTGTGGCTCTCAGCAGTATGAGAATTTTAGTATGCGGCTTTCGAGTTTGGGAACTTTGCCCATCCCTGGTTTAAGCGAAGAGTTGTTTATTGTTTTAAAATTAGACAATGTGTGGAAGGGGAAGGAAAAGGGACAGTGTCGTGTAAGAACATAAGTAGTGCCATACTGAGTCAGACCAATGGCCCATCAAGCCCAGCATCCTGTCCTCCGACAGTGGCCAATCTTGATCGCATGGGAGAAGAACCATCAGTCACAATGGGCAATCCATTCCCCGTTGTTCACTCCCAGCTCCCGACAGTAAGAAGTTCATCCCATAAGCTACTTGGTTAATAGCCATTAATGGAGCTGCTCTCTAAGAACTTATCCAGGCCTTTTTTTAACCCAGCTATATGTCCTCTGGCAACAAATTCCATAAGTTAATTATGTGTTGTGTGAAAAAGTACTTCCTTTTATTTGTTTTAAATCTGTCGGCAGCTAGTTTCATGGAGTGCCCCCTAGTTCTAGTACTATTTGAGAGGGTAAATAACCATTCCCTATCTACTCATTCCACACCACTCAAGGATTTATAAACCTCTATCTTGTCCCCTCTCAGTCTTCTCTTCTCTAAGCTGAAGAGACCCAGCTTGTCAAGCCTCTCTTTGTAAGAAGACGTTCCATACCCTTTATCATTCTTGTTGTCCTTCTCCGTACCTTTTCTAGTTCAGCTATGTCTGTATTGAGAGGGGGTGTAGCGGGGGATGAGTCTGAGAGCTGGGGAAAAGGACTTCGACTATCCTCAACGGTGCTTTCTCAGTCTCGTTGGTATCTGGCATTTGACAGAAAAGTGAGAAGAAACAACCGTAGCCACATAGTGCAGAAGTGGGAACCCTTTCCCCTCTCACAGGCCACTTTGAAAATTAGCACAAGCTCAATAGGCTGGACAGGAGTTGGTGGAAGGTTGCTTAAGGGGTGGACTCAGGATCTTGGATCTGTGCTGGGGTGAGGAACCTCTGGCCTGGCCTGCCCTGCAGCCACCTGTCCTCCAACCCCGGGAGGCTTCCCCCCAGCTTTGTGCACTGCAGACCCAGTTTCTGGAGGGCTGAAGAGTCCCCCTCTCGATGTATGTCATGAATCCATCCCCTATCGGTGCATGCCCTTATCTCACCCCTTTCCTCTGAGCTCAATCTTGCAGGGTTTTAGGGTTGGGGCCTAGTCCAAGGGCCAGATCCAAGAACTGGAAAAGGGGCAAGTAAAAATTGATGTGGGCCAGATTTGACCTATGGGCTGTAGCTTCCTTACCCCTGACATAGGTTTTAGGTGGCGATGCACTTTTCATTTGCAGATCTCAAAGCACTTTGTAAAGAAGATATTTTTCTGGTACAGTATCCCCACTTTACAGATGAGATGATTGAGGCATTGAAAGATGAAGAGACCTTCCCAAAGGGTACCCAGCAGACCAGTAATTGAGTCAGAATAGAACTCGGGCTTCCTAAATCCCAGTCCAGTGCCTAGGCAATGAGCTGTCTCTGAAATGAAGTGAGGGGTGAAACATGTCCTAGTTCTGAAAGTGCTTTGGAATGAAAGGTGCTACAGAAATGCAGATTATTTCATATCAGCAAGTTATATGCCAGGGGTGGGCAACGTTCCCAAGAGCCGCATATCAAAGTTTTCATATCGCTGAGACCCATAAAATGCAATACATCAGTCATGGTTTCCCCCAATCCCAGGTACAGGGCAGCCCGGCTTCCCACACATCCCCTCCTTTACATCAAAGCTCTGGCTGCCAGGTGGTCTGGCAGGTTCGGGCAACAGCAATGGTGGCAGAAGGACTTTCCCCTCTTGCTCCCAGAGTCGACATGAGGTGCTCCCCTGCCCCAATGTTCTGCTGCTGCAGAAAGCCCGCCATTTTCTTAAGCAGCAGTCGGATGAGGAGGATCACCTGGCTGAGTGTGGCAGCCTCAGAGCTCAAGGCCAGGGTGGCATCCTTGTAAGGCTGGAACACGTGCACCACCTGCGCCATTGATATCCACTGTGCCTGGGTTACCCCATGAGTTTGCTCCTATGCCACCCACGCAGACCATTTCCTGGAGTAGTTTTTGCTGCTCCTCCAGCCGCTCTAGCATACTGAAAGTGGAGTTCCACCTGGTGGCCCCAATTTGCAGCAGGCGGTGGTGCTGGGCGCCCACTCCCCCTGTTGTCTCCGCAGGTGCTGAGTGTTTCATGTTCCCATGGAAATACTCGCTTATCTGCCTGGCGATGTCAATGAGGCTGGCAATAGGACTGTGTCTGTCCTCTGCCACGGTCCCCTTGACCACCAGGTTCAGTGTGAGTGCCATACACTGGATGCTGGTGAAGTTGCCATCCCATATGGCCCCCATTATGCTGGTCCCATGGTCAGTTAGAAAGAAACCCCTGGTGACGGGTACTCCAGTTAGCTCCCCCCTCCAGCGTAGCTTTCGCTGCTTGCAGAATGTTCCTGGCAGAGTAGCTTTCATCTATCACCTGGGCATGCAGCAGTGCCCACCTGTGACCCATCTGCCCCCACACAGCTGCCACCTACTCCCACCTCCTGCACCTGCCACTGCTGAGAGGGAGAGGTTCCCATGCTGTGCACTGTGGCTGGTCCATATAGCACAGGTAAAGTGCACAGTGCACCCCTATGCCGTGGCCGGCTGCTGCTGTAATCATTTCCTGGCACCCTGGTAAAGAGATAGCACCACTGTCTGTCTGGCTGAAGGTGGCGTGGGGAGCAGTTTGTACTGGGGCGTAAGCAGTGATAGCAGCCGTAGGAAGACCATGTTTTCCACTATGGAGAAGGGCTGGTCATCCAGGGCAATCATTTCACCCACCCACCTGGTGACATGGATTGCCGCTGGATATGACCCTTCCCGTGGCTGCTGCCCCCACCCCAGCTCATCCATGGTCGCCTGGTGTCTACACGGTGCTGAGATTGGGCCTGTACCTCTGCCCTCTGCTTGCCCTTGCCCTGGCTCAAGAAATGGGCCTGAAGGGAGGAGGGTCTGCCTACAGGAAACCCACTTGACCCCACTGTGCCTGCCTCTGCTGCCAGGACTACAGCCCTGTGGTGGGATTTCATCCCTGAGTTGCTGAGGTACACTAGGTCCCTCCCATGCTTTAACAGCAGCCCCGGAGATCAGACACTCAGCCAGTCGGCAAGCCTCAAACTGGCAGAATTGCAAGTGCACTGTCGAGGCCCCAGCCCCACGTGGCCGACTGTCGGGGCGTTCCTCCCACCCTTCCTGCTGGGGGCTGCCACCTTCTTTCCCAACAGGGCAGGAGGAGGAGAAGGTGAAGGAGGAGGGGTGTCCACCAGACTCCCCTTCACTCTTGAGATTCTCCAGCAAAGGGGAGTGGGAGCCTGTGATGCTACTGGCAGGGGAGGTCTGTGGAGAAGGGGAGCCCACCCTGCTGCTAGCAGGGGGCGAGGGGGTAATTAGAGAGCTGCTCAGTGTGCTGCCGTCAGGGGCGATGTGCCCAAGCTGCGCATGGGTGCCCAGTCTACTGTGGACAGGGGACGTCTGCCAAGAACCACACCAAGCATCAGCCACTGGTGGTACTATGTGGTGCAGGTTCAAAAAGTGTTTGCTGCACCTTCCTCTTCCCCTTCCCTCCAATGCCACTAGTGGAAGGATAGGGCTCTGCTGCTCCACCTGTTATCAAAAGTTCAACCTCCTCCCTCAGCAAGTGCTGTGTGGAAGGCTGTCCTGATACGTGTTGGTGGTGGTTTGCCAAATCCTTGCCTGCGTCCCTAACCTGAGGGTGCTCCTGCCCCTGCCTTGGCAACTTCCTCGTAAGTGACAGAGTCTTCCTCATACACAAGAGAAGGTTCACAGAGCAGCACAGAGAAAAGATTCTATTCCCTAATTCCTATTTCTAATCCTATATAATCTGTATAAATCTCCATAATCCTATAAATCTATAACAATATAAATAATCCTATCTAATCTTGTGTAATCTATAGCAATCTAAATCCTATATAACCCTATAAATCTATATCAACCTATACGATCCAATAATCCTATAATTCCTACATGATCTAATATCTTTAATCTCTGTCTAATCTAACCATCCTCTATATATCTATATTCTATCTACAGCCTATA
This sequence comes from Sphenodon punctatus, assembly GCA_003113815.1. Lineage (NCBI taxonomy): Eukaryota > Metazoa > Chordata > Lepidosauria > Sphenodontia > Sphenodontidae > Sphenodon > Sphenodon punctatus. Next base: position 5,923,470 of record QEPC01005433.1, on the reverse strand, counting down.
ATATATAGGGGAAGGCAAGGGAGGGGACAAGTGGAAGGGGGAAAATTAATAAAACAGAACACACAGACAGTCAAAGGAGAAGATTTCTAAATGAAAATCAGAAACAAAGATTTAAATCAAAATGAAACACCTAAGTAAGTACAAGCAAGCAGGAAAGAAACACACAGCCTAAGAGATAAAGTGAGTGAGATCAGAATCAGGGCACGGAAGCACAACAAACACTGAAGGGAATCTGCCAGGCACTCTGCACTATGACAGCACTAGCAGCAGACAAAAGCTGGCAGACACTCCCAGGGTGTTAGCTCCCTAGTGCCCTTCCCCGAGCCCCCAACTGGCACTGCCATGTTGCTGGCAGCATTGAAGAAAGACCTATCCCAGAGGTTCCCTATGTCCATCACGGTGCTGCCTGATGTGTTCCCAATGCCAATTGGCCAGTGGGGATGCCAATCATGTCTCTTGATTGCTCTCCCCCTTCCCCTCCTCTCTGCCTTCCCTGGAGTGCTTCTCAGCCTCACAGCAGGCTGTATAGAGCCCAACGGGGGAAAACAAAAATGAATTTTTCAAATGACTAGTTTGAAATGAACTGTGGTTTTGTTGACTTTATAACAAAAACAAATAAAGAAAAAGTAGTTTTCATTACAAATTTAATGAAAATGAATTGCACACCCCTAGACACTACTCTTCTTCCTCTCCCCTGCCCCAAGGATACCTGTGTCCCTTCTTCACATTTTTCTCCATTTTCACTAGTTACTTCCAAGCGCATGAATTTGGGGGGACGTCCTGGTCGTCTGCCAGGTCCAAATCGTCTCTTTCCTCGTCCACGACCTCTCCCTCTTGCTCTGCAGAGCATACAAAACACCAGATTAGAGAAAGAAGAGAATTTGGATTCCACTCAAGTTCCTGCATCTTTTCTAAGTGATTATTGTTAAACCAACTGGTCAGTTCAGTAGTGACCTAAATTATAGACATTTGAAGAAACCTTGGCAGCAAAACATGGGGCTCTGACTGATGCATCTCTATGTTGTACTTATAATCACAACAGAAGCTCATGCCCAAACCATATTTCAATGAAGACTGAACCGTAGGAACAAGGTGTGGGGCTGTTGGCTCCCAATAAATCTTCCCCAATGACAGAGTACAAGGGCTCACCTCCTTCCCACCAATGGAAGTGTAAACATACTGGTGAACACTTCCAGCTGTATGGCATGGAAACCTCACCACAAAAACCAGGAACATCTATTCCAGGAACGGTGCTTCTCTGCTTTTCTTGGACAGCAATCTGAAGGGAGTTGCTGGGCGCTGGTAAACTCAGCTTCTGCATGCATATCAATACCTGCTAAAGAAGTCCAGCTTTTCATCATGGGAGTTGAGGTGCTGTTGAAGCTGTTCTGAGCTCATGAAGCGGCGATTGCATTCGTAACACGGCCAGTTCTTCTCTTGCTCTCGGAGAACTATATTGTCAAGTTAGAGGTATAGATGAAAATATTTTAGTGGCTACCAATTAAACTTCTCTGACTTATTAAACTTCATCAAGCCCCTTTACCCCTTGTACTCTCAAGTAGGTCATGCTTTGGTAGCAAAGATTAGAGTAAGAGAGGAATCGATTTGGCTTGCAAGCTACGCTCTTACCCTCTGAACTACAACGTGTACGGCTGATTGCAGAAGGATGGAAAGGATAGTAAAAGGAAGTGGGGAAAACATTTTATAATAAAAATGAAAGTAATGAACTATCAACATCACCCCATATCTCCTAACTAACTAACTCTTTCAATTAAGATAGCTAGGAGTTGGCTATTGGAGATAGCCTGTTTCGTGTAGGTTAGAATTTGTCGCCCTTTACACTGTCTATCAAAACCCTTCAGCAAAAAAAAGAATTAAAAAAAAGGACCATTCTCACAGATAGCTCACAGATGTTCATCTTCAGAAGGCGGTGTAAGAATTTTCTGTTTGAAAAAGCATTTGGCGGACGGGGATAGGGGTGGGTTGGTTGGGCGGGTGGTTTTGAGGCAGGATGGTGAAGAGGGGATTGGGTGTAGTGAACTGGGAGGTGGTTTGGGGTGGGTTTGGTGGGGAGTTTAGGGTGGGCTGGGGATTTATGAGTATTTCAGTATGAGTTTTAATATTTTTATTGTTTTTGAGCCACTCTGAGCCTTTGGAAAGGGAGGCATATTAATTTAAATAAATATTCCCTCAGCTGCCTTTCATTCCGGGGACCCTCAGTAACTAAGACAAGTGCATGTACTTGTGACTTCTTAACTTGTGATTTCTTAGCTTCATAAATGTATCCCGGTCTCTCCCTATATTTCCCTCTCCCTATTCTCTCCTAGACTGTAAGCCCCTTATTTATTTATTTAGATTTAAACCCCACCTTTCCCCAAGGACTCAAGGCATCCTATAATATAATTAATGATTGTCCAGTGTCAAGTACATTGCTAATGCTATGTAAATACTTAACACCACCACCAACTGGTTTTATTGGATGTACACTGGTACCTCAAGGATGGTGCCCTACATCCAGCAATGACTAACTATTACTTGGTATTTAAACAAGAGGCAACTCGCGATATAAGCAGCTAATTAGATAATGGTAATTCGTTATCCTAGTTTTAATACACAGAACTACAGATGAAAGATGGCTCAACCATGCAATTTTGCCATTGTTAAAAGAGGCAATTGAGTTCCTTACCTTGTGAATTGCTCTTCTATGTCCCTCGAGGGAGGTCATTCGGACGAAGGGAGCGATCTCCCTCTGGCCACAAGGAGGCAGAAAAGCAACTTTCAACTGGGCATGTGATCACACCCTAGCTTTCCCAGGTGTACCCTAGCCGAGGAACGTAACTACCTATCTGGAAAAAGAACAAGTTAACCCTTTCCCTCCTATGGGGGATTAACTATGGAACTGTCCCTGACGGGAAAACGATTAGGTCTGACGGCGCCCAGGTAGATCACCCAGGTGGGCCGAATGACCTCCCTTGAGGGACATAGAAGAGAAATTCACAAGGTAAGGAACCCAATTGCCTCTTCTATGCCCTCTCATCCAGTCATTTGGATGAAGGGAGGTAACAGAGCAGTATCTCATTTGGTAGGTAGGGAGAACAGGGTGCCTAAGGAGAGTTTAGGACCCCCTGCAGTACCCGCCACCCGAAGGCAGCTTCCGCTGATTCAAACAGATCTATTTAATAGCGTTTAGTGAAGGTGTGCAGACTTCTCCATGTGGCTGCCTTGCAGATTTCACCAATTGGGGCTTGGGATCTGAAAGCCCAGTTAGTGGAGGCCCCCCAGGCAGAATAAGTTAAGGTTCTAGCTGGGGGTATGAGGTCTACTGTCCTGTATGCATCCGCGATACAGGCTGAGATCCATTTGGCAATGACCGCTCTGGAGGTCTTGGTACCCTTTGAGTGTGGATGGTAATTAACCAGAAGAGAGGAAGTGCTTCTAAAGGCTCACGTGCGCTCTATGTAAATATTGAGCGAGAGGCATGCGTCGAGGGTATGCCAAAGTCTCTCCAGCCTGTGCCGGGAATTGGGGCAGAATGAGGGGAAGACCACCTCTTGGGAAAGGTGGAAAAGGGAGGACACCTTCGGAAGGAAGCTAGGGTCCAATCGGAGGGCAACCAATTCCTTCCGGAAGGTGCATATAGCTGGGTCAATAGAGAGGGCTCCAATTTCTGAAACTCTTCTGGCTGAGGTGATGGCAATGAGAAATGCCACCTTAATTGATAGGAAGTACAAGGAGACCTCCCGGAGGGGCTCGAAAGGGGCTGAGGTTAAGGCCCGTAGTACTACACTGAGGCTCCAGTTAGGGAATCTATGGACCACTAGAGAGGAGATGCAGCGGGCAGCCCTCATGAATTGTCTGATATGAGGGTGGGTCGCCAGTTGTTGCCCTGAGGAAGCACCTAGTGTACTATCTAGGGCAGCCAATTGTCTGGACAAGGTGTTTGGCCGGAGACCCTTGTCTAGCCCTTCCTGGAGGAACTGCAGGACCCGAGGTACAGAAGGGGAATGTGGCGGGACCTGATGGGCATGGCACCAATTGAAGAATATCATCCATGAGCACTGGTAAATGCATCTGGTGGCGTGAAGCCAAGAGCGTCTGTACGACAGGGGCAGAATATCCTAACTCGAGGAGGGCTGCGGTTTCAATAGCCAGGTTGTCAGTTTCAGGAAACTCGGTTGATCGTAAACCAGGGGTCCCTGTGCTAACAGGTCTGGTGCCACTGGGAGCTCTATATGGTTTCATGCAGACAGGGTGATCAGGTCAGGGAACCATGTTCTGTGGGGCCAGAAGGGGGCTGCTATGATGAGCGTGGCTCGCAATTTCTTGGCCCTGTGAATTGTTCGGTGTAGCAGTGGAAACGGTGGGAAGGCATACAGCAGGCCCCTGGGCCATGTTTGACTGAGGGCATCGTGTGCCTCTGCCTTGGGATGAGGCCACCTGCTGAAGAACCGCCTCGTCTTGTTGTTGGTTGAGGAGGCAAGTAGGTCCAGTACTGGGTGTCCAAACGTGTGGACAATCAAGTCGAAGGCCGCAGAACTGAGAAATCGTTCTCCGGGGTCCACCATCTGCCTGCTCAGCCAGTCCACCTCTACGTTCTCTGTCCCCCTGATGTGTCATGCCGAGAGAGAGAGGAGATGTTTCTCTGCCCAAAGGCGTAGTCGTGATGCTTCTCTGTGAAGGGTTGGTGACCTCGACCCTCTCTGGTTGTTGACATAAGCTAGGGCGGTGGTATTGTTGGTGAATATCAGGATGTGCTTCCCTCGTATGTGCTGGTTGAAGTGGAGCAGTGCTAGCCAAACAGCCTTGAGTTCGAGCCAGTTGATACTGTGTTTGCGATCTCGTGCAGACCAGAGTCCCTGTGTGGTGTGAGTGTGTAGATGGGTCCCCCCAACCCGAGAGACTAGCGTCCGTTCTTATTGCCAGTCTGTCGGGTTCCATGAGGGGAACTCCGAGGTCGAATCTGTGTGGGTCTTCCCACCAAGATAGCGCCTGCAGGATCTCCTGGATGACTACGAGAGAGGCAGGGGTGCTGTTGATGATGGCTTCTGCCATGGTCTGAACAGAGGCTGAAGTGCTCGTGAGTGAAAGCGGCCTCACTGAAGGTGGCGGGTGCATGAGATCATCAGCCCCAGGAGGGATGCTAGTGTTAGCAGTAAGGTGCACAGCTGGGCTCATACCCTTCTGATTAGTTCTGTGATTTTGTGTTGTCTCCGTGCGGGGATAAACACACGGTCTAGTGTAGTGTCGATGATTACACCGAGATGCTTTANTTTCCCTCTCCCTATTCTCTCCTAGACTGTAAGCCCCTTATTTATTTATTTAGATTTAAACCCCACCTTTCCCCAAGGACTCAAGGCATCCTATAATATAATTAATGATTGTCCAGTGTCAAGTACATTGCTAATGCTATGTAAATACTTAACACCACCACCAACTGGTTTTATTGGATGTACACTGGTACCTCAAGGATGGTGCCCTACATCCAGCAATGACTAACTATTACTTGGTATTTAAACAAGAGGCAACTCGCGATATAAGCAGCTAATTAGATAATGGTAATTCGTTATCCTAGTTTTAATACACAGAACTACAGATGAAAGATGGCTCAACCATGCAATTTTGCCATTGTTAAAAGAGGCAATTGAGTTCCTTACCTTGTGAATTGCTCTTCTATGTCCCTCGAGGGAGGTCATTCGGACGAAGGGAGCGATCTCCCTCTGGCCACAAGGAGGCAGAAAAGCAACTTTCAACTGGGCATGTGATCGCACCCTCGCTTTCCCAGGTGTACCCTAGCCGAGGAACGTAACTACCTATCTGGAAAAAGAACAAGTTAACCCTTTCCCTCCTATGGGGGATTAACTATGGAACTGTCCCTGACGGGAAAACGATTAGGTCTGACGGCGCCCAGGTAGATCACCCAGGTGGGCCGAATGACCTCCCTTGAGGGACATAGAAGAGCAATTCACAAGGTAAGGAACCCAATTGCCTCTTCTATGCCCTCTCATCCAGTCATTTGGATGAAGGGAGGTAACAGAGCAGTATCTCATTCGGTAGGTAGGAAGAACAGGGTGCCTAAGGAGAGTTTAGGACCCCCTGCAGTACCCGCCACCCGAAGGCAGCTTCCGCTGATTCAAACAGATCTATTTAATAGCGTTTAGTGAAGGTGTGCAGACTTCTCCATGTGGCTGCCTTGCAGATTTCACCAATTGGGGCTTGGGATCTGAAAGCCCAGTTAGTGGAGGCCCCCCAGGCAGAATAAGTTAAGGTTCTAGCTGGGGGTATGAGGTCTACTGTCCTGTATGCATCCGCGATACAGGCTGAGATCCATTTGGCAATGACCGCTCTGGAGGTCTTGGTACCCTTTGAGTGCAGATGGTAATTAACCAGAAGAGAGGAAGTGCTTCTAAAGGCTCACGTGCGCTCTATGTAAATATTGAGCGAGAGGCATGCGTCGAGGGTATGCCAAAGTCTCTCCAGCCTGTGCCGGGAATTGGGGCAGAATGAGGGGAAGACCACCTCTTGGGAAAGGTGGAAAAGGGAGGACACCTTCGGAAGGAAGCTAGGGTCCAATCGGAGGGCAACCAATTCCTTCCGGAAGGTGCATATAGCTGGGTCAATAGAGAGGGCTCCAATTTCTGAAACTCTTCTGGCTGAGGTGATGGCAATGAGAAATGCCACCTTAATTGATAGGAAGTACAAGGAGACCTCCCGGAGGGGCTCGAAAGGGGCTGAGGTTAAGGCCCGTAGTACTACACTGAGGCTCCAGTTAGGGAATCTATGGACCACTAGAGAGGAGATGCAGCGGGCAGCCCTCATGAATTGTCTGATATGAGGGTGGGTCGCCAGTTGTTGCCCTGAGGAAGCACCTAGTGTACTATCTAGGGCAGCCAATTGTCTGGACAAGGTGTTTGGCCGGAGACCCTTGTCTAGCCCTTCCTGGAGGAACTGCAGGACCCGAGGTACAGAAGGGGAATGTGGCGGGACCTGATGGGCATGGCACCAATTGATGAATATCTTCCATGAGCACTGGTAAATGCATCTGGTGGCGTGAAGCCAAGAGCGTCTGTACGACAGGGGCAGAATATCCTAACTCGAGGAGGGCTGCGGTTTCAATAGCCAGGTTGTCAGTTTCAGGAAACTCGGTTGATCGTAAACCAGGGGTCCCTGTGCTAACAGGTCTGGTGCCACTGGGAGCTCTATATGGTTTCTTGCAGACAGGGTGATCAGGTCAGGGAACCATGTTCTGTGGGGCCAGAAGGGGGCTGCTATGATGAGCGTGGCTCGCAATTTCTTGGCCCTGTGAATTGTTCGGTGTAGCAGTGGAAACGGTGGGAAGGCATACAGCAGGCCCCTGGGCCATGTTTGACTGAGGGCATCGTGTGCCTCTGCCTTGGGATGAGGCCACCTGCTGAAGAACCGCCTCGTCTTGTTGTTGGTTGAGGAGGCAAGTAGGTCCAGTACTGGGTGTCCAAACGTGTGGACAATCAAGTCGAAGGCCGCAGAACTGAGAAATCGTTCTCCGGGGTCCACCATCTGCCTGCTCAGCCAGTCCACCTCTACGTTCTCTGTCCCCCTGATGTGTCATGCCGAGAGAGAGAGGAGATGTTTCTCTGCCCAAAGGCGTAGTCGTGATGCTTCTCTGTGAAGGGTTGGTGACCTCGACCCTCTCTGGTTGTTGACATAAGCTAGGGCGGTGGTATTGTTGGTGAATATCAGGATGTGCTTCCCTCGTATGTGCTGGTTGAAGTGGAGCAGTGCTAGCCAAACAGCCTTGAGTTCGAGCCAGTTGATACTGTGTTTGCGATCTCGTGCAGACCAGAGTCCCTGTGTGGTGTGAGTGTGTAGATGGGTCCCCCCAACCCGAGAGACTAGCGTCCGTTCTTATTGCCAGTCTGTCGGGTTCCATGAGGGGAACTCCGAGGTCGAATCTGTGTGGGTCTTCCCACCAAGATAGCGCCTGCAGGATCTCCTGGATGACTACGAGAGAGGCAGGGGTGCTGTTGATGATGGCTTCTGCCATGGTCTGAACAGAGGCTGAAGTGCTCGTGAGTGAAAGCGGCCTCACTGAAGGTGGCGGGTGCATGAGATCATCAGCCCCAGGAGGGATGCTAGTGTTAGCAGTAAGGTGCACAGCTGGGCTCATACCCTTCTGATTAGTTCTGTGATTTTGTGTTGTCTCCGTGCGGGGATAAACACACGGTCTAGTGTAGTGTCGATGATTACACCGAGATGCTTTAGTCGTTGCGTGGGAGTGAAATGACTCTTGTCCCAGTTAATCAGGAACCCACGGTGTTCTAGGTAGGTGATGGCACGCTGCAGATGGGGTCCGGGTGATTTGGCGAGACGGGGCTCTGATGGGTAGGTCGTCTAAGTACAGGAAGATGGCTATCCCCTCCATGCGAAGATCTGCGATGAGGGGAACAAGAACCTTGGTGAATGTTTGCGGTGCCGATGCCAACCTGAAGGGGAGGGCCAGATACTGCCAATGCTGTCCTTCGTAGCAGAATCGGAGCCATCGCCTGTGGGCCAGAAGGATGAGTACATGGAGATAGGCATCCTTGAGGTCTAAGGAAGACATCCAGTCGTTCCTGGATAGGGCCAGGGATATCAAGGTCAGAGTTTCCATCCTGAAACTTCTGTGTTCGAAGTGATTTGTTCAGTCGCTTCAGGTCGAGGACCACTCTCCAGTCCCCTGTCTTCTTTTGCACCATGAAGATGATGGAGTATATCATGTCCCTTTTTCATGCCATGGTACTATGGCACCCATGTGTTGGAGTCTGGCTAGTTCTGCAAGCATTGCCTTGTGTTTGGAAGGGATGCGTGAGCGGGGGGATACCCGAAAGAGTCCCCTTGGTGTGTATTTGAACTCTATCGAGTACCCCCTCGTCACCGTTTGAATGACCTAGGCATCTGTGGTTGACAGTACCCACCTGGGTGCGAATTGCAGAAGTCGGGCACCGAGTCGGGTAGAGGAGGGACAGGAAGGTCTGGAGGAGTCAGGATTCCTGCTTGCGTGAGGGTGATCCAGAACGGCGTGGGTAATGCTGGTGGGATGTCGATCTGCTGGATCTTGCTTTGCGACCTCTCTGGTTCCTATTGCGAGTCTGCGAGCTCCACGTGTTGAACTGGCCACGACAGGGTCCCTGATTGAAACGGATGAAGGGACGAAAAAAGGTTTTAAAAGTCTGAACCTGGTTTAAGGTGTTCTTCCTGTCTTTACTGGATGCCTCGGTAAGAGCCTTGTCCAAGGTGGATTCGAACAGTTTGCCCCCTTTAAAGGTGCTATTTACCAGGAGGTTCTTTGTGTGCGAATCCGCCCGCCAGGAGCAGAACCACAGCCTGCGCCTGGCCGCCACATTGGCAGCCATGCCCTTGGCCACCCAGGTGAGCATGTCCATAGATGAGTCCATGATAAAGGCATGGGCTAAGGTGACATTGGTGGCAAGCTTATGGGAGAGGGCAGAGGAGATGTTGGGGTCCTTAGCCAGCTTGAACCACTACATAATGGCCCTTGATACGTAGGAGATGGTTGTAGCCATGTGTAGTATGTTGGACAGAGCCTTGTAGCTTTTCTTTAGACCCACCTCAACCCCTTTGTCAGTGGAATCTTTGGGTAAGAGGTCGCTCTCAGCTGGGAATACCGACTGGCGGGTGAAGGAGGTGGCCGCAGCATCCACCTGAGGCAGGCCGAAGACAGGGTTGCTGTATTTATTAAATGAATAAAGAGCCCGCTGGGCCTTGGACAACTTAGAAGACTTAGTGGGATGCTTCCATTGTGCCCTTATAATTTTTTCGAATGCCCTGTCTAACGAGGCACCCCTTGAGCTGTAATCCAGTTTGGGGATGTAGTCCCTGTCTGAATCGTCCTCCTTCTCCTGCAGGACGGGGGAGGGGGGGAAGGGGGGGGGAGGACGGGGTCACTCGTGAGCACGCCTCTCCCTGTTTTGGTTGCTCTCAATTCGGGCCAAAACCCCCATCATAGACCTGAGGGCCTCTAGTTGCATCTGTTGGAACTCCCTGGAATGGTCCCCTCTCACTTGTGAGGAGGCAGCTGAGGCTACCTCCTCCTGCTGCTCCTGCTCCCTTGCGGAGAGAGCTCCTCGTGCTGCGTGGCTGCCTCTGCCTGGATCTGAGCAGGGGGGGCAGCGCGTGCAGTTTCGGTTTCTCCTGCCACCCTGGCAGGGTCTTTCCTCTGTGATGTGGTGCGCAGGTTCGCGGCCCGGCGGCTTTTGGCGGCATCAGCCATAGCAAGCGGCGCATGCGGGGAACGTGCCGGGAGGTCGAACCTCATGCTTGCTCTGCTCCGGTCTGTGCTCGAGAGCCGGCACCGGGGGGTGAGAGGAGTTAGAGCAGTTCCGGTGGTGGCACTGAGGCGCTATCTTTTCGGGACTCGGTCGCTTCTCTAATAAACTGAAGGAGCCCCCCCCCCTCAGAAGGAGTTGGGGGCTCGAAAGTCGCTCTGGGTACGGAGCACCCTGCTGTAGCTCCTGACGGTCCGGAGGCAGACTTTCAACAGGAAAGCGAGGGCGCGATCCCCTACGCATGCCTAGTTGAAAGTTGCTTTGCTACCTCCTTGTGGCCAGAGGGAGATCGCTCCCTTCGTCCGAATGACTGGACAAGAGGGCATAGAATTCCTATTTAAATCTAGCGTGATCTTTGCCTGTAAGATTATGTCTGTTATTAGGGATTATAAAATAATCCACCTCTTCTTAAAAACCAGCCACACAGAAAAGACCAAAATTACCTTTCCTTTCCTCCTCTGATATATCATGAATCTTCTGGTTCACAAACTCTGCGTAAGAGGCAGCATACCACACCTGGAGCATATGCACATGGGGTGAAAAGACATCATATCTTGGTTGAGCCCAGAGTAGAGGGGAATTCACTCTTTATTAAGACCTTTAATCTGAAACAGTAACTGTTACCGGCGCTGCTCTCATACTTGATAATAAAAATGGCTGAGCTCAATGTGCCCCCATTACGGAATAAAGCAGCATTGTTTACAAGGTGAATCCATTTAATTTTAAAGTACAGTTTCCTAATCTGAATCTTCATCTCACACATGGGTACCACTACTATGAAAGGAAAGGAAAGCAATGTCAATACACTTAACTATAAGATGAATTCCAAGACAATACTGGGATATCTGTTATTGGGCGCACCCAGGGATACATTTAGAAGGGATTCTTTAAGAGATTTCTTCTTATAGACAATGTACATACAGCATGGTGCTATAGAGAGTCACTTAAGGTGCAAGAGGACTAAAGCAATAGGGTCCTGTTTCTAGCACAAAGACAGTGCTAGTCTTACATAAGAACATAAGAAATGCCATACTGGGTCAGACCAACAGTCCATCGAGCCCAGCATCCTGTCTCGGACAGTGGCCGATCACAGGGGCCTGGGAGAAGCACCCAACAGGTCACCATGCTATCCATTCCCTGTGGGGAATTCCCCAGGCTCCTGACAGTAAAGGGTTTTGTTCCCCAATCCAATCTGGCTAATAGCTGCTAATGGAACTATCTTCCAGAAACTTGTCCAAACCTCTTTTAAACTCAACTATACTGCTGGCCTTGACCACCTCTTCTGGCAGTAAATTCCACAACCTAATTGTACGCTGAGTGAAAAAATACTTTCTTTTGTCTGTTTTTACTCTGCCACCTGTGAGTTTCATGGAGTGTCCCCTAGTTTTAGTACTAGTTGAGAGGGTAAATAACCGTTCCCTGTTTACAAGTTCCACACCACTCATGATTTTATAGACCTCTATCATATCTCCTCTCAGCCGTCTCTTTTCCAAGCTGAAGAGCCCCAACCTATCAAGCCTCTCCTCATACGGGTGCTGTTCCATACCCTGGATCATTTTTGTTGCCCTTCTCTGTACCTTTTCTAGTTCCGCTATGTCTTTTTTGAGATGGGGCGACCAGAACTGCACACAATATTCAAGGTGCGGTCGCACCATTGATTTGTATAGAGGCATTATGACATCCTCAGTTTTATTCTCTATTCCCTTGCGAATAATTCCTAACATTCTATTTGCTTTTTTGACCGCTGCGGCACACTGGGCTGAGGATTTCAGTGTATTATCCACAATCACTCCCAGATCCTTTTCCTGAGTGGTAACTCCTAGCTTAGTACCCAGCATTGTGTACTCATAATTTGGATTATTTTTCCCAATGTGCATCACTTTGCACTTGTCCACATTAAATCTCATCTGCCATTTAGATGCCCAGGCACCCAGTCTTGTAAGATCTTGCTGCAGCTCCTCACAGTCTGCTCGTGTTCTGACTACTCTGAATAACTTGGTGTCATCTGCAAATTTGATCACCTCACTCTTAACACCCTTTTCCAGATCATTAATGAATACATTGAAAAGAACTGGTCCCAGTAGAGATCCTTGGGGCACACCACTACAGCATTTTCAACCCCCTGCAGTTTAGGAGATAAGAATCTAGGAAGCCCAGAGCAGGAAATTGCAGCATTCAATGCAGAAAAATTACCACAGTCTAGATAAGGACTTCAGTAAAGCAGTGTCATGGTAAGGGTTTGACATCATTCCAGGTGCTGTCTACCCATTTCGTTAAAAAGACAAAACTAAAAAAAATATTTATTTATTTATTTTTAAGATGAGCCTTAAAGTCATTTTTCTGGCTGGGAGACTGGGGAATGCTTGTGTATTTTATTTCTGGAAACAGCTATTGTTCTATAACAGATGCATAAATGACATTCTTGACCCCTTGCTGAAGCCATTAACTGGTATTTGTTACTTCCCTGGCACCTCACCTAGAGGACAAATATTTCTGGAAAAGGAAAAGTGACAGCTCATTAAAACAAAACAGGAGCATAATGGGTCTGCCAAGCATTCAAAAAGTCCCATGGCTTCTGCTAAATGATCTGCAGAACTCCATCCTTATACGCCTAAATAAGGGCGTTATAAATCAATTTCATTCTCAGCTTCATTCTCACACCAGATCCCAACCCTCCAAAAGAAAAAGAATTGGTGTCCCTCAAAATGGCACCGCTGATGTATGAAACAAGACTCGGAGCAAGAGGAAAGGGGAGGAGTGTGCAAATCCCACATGGCAACATTCAGCCTTCCTACCGCACTCCAGTTCTTAAGTTGTTTAAAATTAAAGCCCTTTCTCTCAACTGCTCCTTCCAAGCTCAGTTTCACTCAAATATTTTCAGCATTGGGCAAATAGTAAGTTCACAATGAACCAGGAGCATCTAAATCAGATTTACGGACTGTGTTCACGGACTAGGTTTCAAAAGCTGCATGGGCTCAGTGAAACAAGAGACATCTCATTAGTTTAGGACACCCTGGAGCACCAGTAGCCAGACTCTTTGGGTGTTAATACAAGTGATGCCCTTATGCATGTTCATAAGAAGCACGATACTGGGTCAGAGCAATGGTCCATCCAGCCCAGCATCCTGTCTCTAACAATGGCTACTCTCGGTCAATTCAGAAAAGTACACAACAGGTCATAATAAAGTGATCCCTTCCCTGTTCTTCACTCCCATCTCTTGACAGCCAGAGGTGACGTCCCCTGACCTACTTGGCTAGTAGCCATTAATGAACTTATCAATCCTTTTTAAAGCCCTGCTATGCTACTGCCTTGACTGGCAACAAGCTCCACAGGTTAATTGTGTGCTGAGTGAAAAAATACTTCCCTTTTGTATTATATCTGCTGCCAGTTAGTTTCATGGAGTGTCCCCTGGTTCTAGTACTATTTGAGAGGGTAAATAACAACTCTCTCTTCACTTATTCCATACCACTCGTGATTTTATAAACTTCCTATCATATCCCTCCTTAGTCACCTATCAAGCCTCTCCTCATACGGAAGCCATTCCAAACCTCTCATGATTTTTGTTGCCCTTCTTTGGACCTTTCCCAGTTCTACTATATCCTTTTTGAGATGAGGCAAGCAGAACTGCACACAGTATTCAAGGTATGGTCGCACCATAGATTTACATAGAAACATTATGAGATTTTCTGATTTATTCTCTATCCCTTTCCGAATAGCGCCTAGCAATACTGAACACTTACAGAGCTGGGTACACTCAGCACCTACCCATAAGCTGTTGAGAGGGGGGCGGGGCTTGCTTGAAAGCTTCCGAGGAAAGTACCAGCAGGTGGCAGTGACACAAGCACCACTGATGGAAGATCCTGGAAGCATCCACTTACTCTCCACGACATGCCACCGCTGTTGCCACTCCCTGCCCAGACTAAGCAGAGGCAGGTCACTGGCAGCAAGGGGCAGGAGCAGGAGCAGTGAGAGGTGCTGAAGCTCCCTGGGACCCACTGCTGTTCCTGTTGTCACTGTTCACAGGAACCCAGATAAGTGTGTGGGGACAGGGGCAGGCAGGGAGAGCATGGCAGTGGTGGCAGCTCTCTGCTGCCATCATGCCCTCCTCGCTTGTCCCCGACTCCACTTTATACCAGCTACGAGCTGGTGCTTGCTCCACAGAGGTGGCCTGAACATCCATTCAAGCCTATCATGCAGGGCAAACGAGTAGCCTGCACGTAGCTGGTAAATTAGGGTTTTAAGTACACACTGCACTAGGTGAATGTGTCCAGCATGAAACATGCCCCTAGTATAATGTGTAAAAACAACCATTCATATACATGCAGCATGAGGAAGAAGGAAAGAGTGATGAAAATAAAAGCTGTTGCAATACAGGTTAGTGAATGATCAGTGGGGTATAACTATTAGCAAAGATGACTGTCCTGTGAGAGGGAGGTGATTGCAGGAACACTTAGGCTACATTCACACATTACATTCACACATCCCAATAACCCCTTCCAGACCCCAGCGGCTGTACCATGGATTTGCCTCAGGTTTATCACATTTTTGGTGACCTCTGTATGGACCCTACCACATGGTAACATTCAGGTGGGCCATGGCAAAGGTAGTGTGGTCACCACAGGGTTTACCATTTGTTACAACTGAGCTGCTACAAAGCCCACATGGGATTAACATGTGCTGCTTTCAACAGCTTTTAAAGCTGTATTTTTGCGATGTTCAAAAACTTTAAAAGGGGCTGATCCAAAGTGCACTGAGGTCAAGAAGAGTCTTTCTACTGTATGTGGCAATTTGGCTATTCTGTATTATCAGTTTGCCCACCTTCCCCCTGCAAAGAGGAATTATACAAAGAAAGTCAAGGTAGTTGCATACCTTGAGTTCTTGTTTGGGCTCCACATTTTTAATTGTGGTATAATAAATATGGTGGCCATACTGATAGGCTACTAGGTTCTGCTCCAGGTGATTCTGAGCAGGACGCACAAACATCATCCAGTTACAAAGAGCCTCACTGGACAGATCAAACCACAGGTCCTCTTGTAGTTCCCGATCTTTTCTGTCGCCTTTGTCGAGAGACACCTAAGGCAAAATCAAAATACACAAAGATGTCAAAGTTCTGCATTCAACACACAATACGAAGGAACTGGATTCCTTGGGAATCTATTTGGAGCAGCATTGCCTTCTCATAAGGAAGGTGATACAGACAGAGATGAGATTTTCATTGTGCCAGCAGGACTCCAGCATCCTGCAGAAAAACCTTACCAAAGTACTTTAAAATTATTCTAGTAGGATCTACAATTGCTAGAGGCTTGGAAAGACAGTGGACCTTAAATGGCAAGGGGGAATATATACGAAGGTGACCATGCTTGAAGTTCTACTAAAAATCAATCCTGGAAGCTGGAAAGTGAGAAGACCTGAGCTGTTAGATCACTTGCCTCCAAAGCCTTACAAAAATCCTTTGCAGTCTCATTTTCACTAAGTAAAAGAATGTTACCCCTATGCAAAACTGAGAAAATGGACAGTAGCCACTGGGATCCCTCTCCTGCCATCTAAGCAGATGAGTAAGGGAGAGAAAAAGAAGCATAAAGGAGACGTGTTTATCAAATAACTTCTTTAGTGTGCCACAAAATAACGGCTGGACAAGGTCATGTTTGTGTAGTGATGCTGCATTAACATAATGAGAGTGGATCATGACAACTAAGGGTGAAAACAGACATGACATAACCACCCTTGGTGGTTATTTATGCATGTTGCAGGGCTATATTGGTGCCCTATGCAGCCCTGCAACATGCATAAATGCCCACCAAGGGTGGTTAAAGGGTGGTTAGCATCATGTCTATTTTCACCCAAAATGTCATGACAAATACGGAGACAAAGCAGTTCAGATGATTTTTTAAATTGGGCACCTTCCTCAGGCATGCAACAAATCAGAGACAGGTATATAAAGAAGGCAGTAACTTCTGCATTACCGTCTTATATATTCCAGTCCGGCATTTACTCAGTCTATAGTTCTGATTTGTTACATGGCTGAGGAAGGGTCCTGTGTGGTCCGAAAAGGTTACATACTCTCACCAACAGAAATTGGTCCAATAAAAGAGATCACCTGAGCTACTTTGTCTCTGTTTCTTACATTCGGGAACAATATGGCAACCACCCTCTTTCTCTCTCTCTAGGACACAAATATGAACAGAATGTTCACCATAACTATTATGTGGCTCACTGCAGCTGCCTTTGATGACAAAGTGGTCATCTGGCTCTACAAGACCAGGCACTTCTGCATTAGAGAAGTCAGGGGAATACCACCAATAAAGTCATAAGAACAGATTAAAGTGAATTCAAAACGCTTCAAACATATGTGTAGGTACACACCTTTAAATGGATGTAACAGTCTTTCAGTTCGTTTTGTCTGATCAGGGGCCCTTCTACAGGGCCAAACTGCGTGCGTTTGGGAATGCGTCTTTTGGAGAACACTCCTCCCAAGAACCTGTCTATGTAGAGCACCAAGGGGAGGCTGGCTCTTGCTCTGGTCAGTACTGGTCGGTTTGGGATTGGATGCAAGGGTCCGTGTTTTGGACATACTGAGGGATGTGCATTATTACACTCTTCACACCCTGAAAAACAATCAGAGAATAAAAGAGACACAAATTCCCATCCACTAACATAAAGAAAGCAGTCAGACACAAGACTCAACCCACCTTCAGATACCTCTGGACCAAAAGTTTTACCAGAAACAGTTTTAGGAACCTCAGTTGTCAGGCCAATCATCTGTCCCTACCCATGATTTAACATAGAGGTTTTCATCTTAAAATATGTAAAAGTAAGTTTCGTTTACCCTAGGGGTAGTGAACCTTTTCCCTCCCTGGGGAATAGGCAACTTGTAGGGGGGGGGGGGGGGGGGGGGGGGGGGGGAGGAGGTGCCCCACCCAGATTTTCAGAAGCCCTATAGAACCCTTGCCCAGCCACCCCTCCTGTGTACACACACACCTCATTATTTACAGTTATCGGTTGCTCATGCCCAGGGGCCACTTTGAAAATTAGTACAACAAGGGCAACACAGAAGTTGGAAGTGGGGGGACTTAAGAGGTAGTAATGGAGGGTCCAGATCATGGATCTGTGCCATGGATCCATCTCGTATCTTTGTGTGCATGCCTTCATCTCTGCTCCCAACTCCTGAGCTCAGTCTTTCAGTGCTTGGGGTGTGGGGGGGCGGGGTGTGTGGGGGTGATAGGAATTGGATTCAGGGATCTGGAAAGGAGCCACATAAAAACTAGATGCGGGCTGTATTTGGCCCCCTGGGCCTGAGATTCCTCACCCTTGATTTACACCTAAAGGATCACTAAAAGGCTCCACCTTATATAGAATGCAGACTTCCCCTTCTAGCAATATCATATACACTCAAGTGCAAGCCAAGACCTAGATGGTCTTTGATTCCACTTCCCAAATGGCTTAGAAAAGAGGTAAAAAGGAGGAGAAGCCAATAATAATAAGTGCTTCTTTTTACACTTACAGAGATCGTGGGGGTCAAAGGGTCGAGGTGGATCTGGGTCCCATTCGTCTAAATCTGTGTCCTCTCCATCTTCATCATCATCATCGTCGTCATCGTCATCATCATCATCATCATCATCATCCTCTTCCTCTTTTGCTTCCATACTACCCATTGGGTTTTGCAGGGGTGCTAATGGATCAGAACCATCCACTGCCTCCATAGGAGGCAAAACCTGATTGTGCACCGGTAATGATGCCTGAGGAAAGAATTTAGAAGAACAGGGAGTCAGATGGATCACTTATCCAGAAGAGAATAATGCTCACACCTAGACAATTGTTTCCATCACAAAGCCAAAGAAACAAGACTACTGCTAATTTAATCTCCAACCCTTTGTTTATCTTTAGTAACTCAACAGAGAATGCAGCATAGCGAAACTTATTTGGCATACACTTTCTGTGATGGAAGTTTTCAAAAAGAGGCTGGACAGCAGCCCTCTGTCAGGGATACTGTACCTGTAGTCATTCTGCATCCAAGCCAGGAGGATGGACTAGATGCCCCTTGAGAACCTTCCAATTCTATGATTATACTTCACTGTCCATACTGCTTAGGTCTCTGTAACCGGGCTTGGTAGGGGCTCCATGAAAACGTCTTCCCAAATGTTGGGAACACACCAAGTAAGAGGAAAGGGTCATAAACAAATTCCATTCCCTGTTCATGCTCAGAGTAATTATACGGAGACTCCATTCCCTCTTTTAATTAGTTTGACGTATCAAATTGCCCTTCCAATCCTCTGGCATATGATTTTATCCCACCTACCATGAAAGAAAGTGAAAACAACCCTTTATTCGCGCGCGCGCGC
>QEPC01005433.1:5868318-5885028 GCA_003113815.1 Sphenodon punctatus | reverse complement strand
ATATTGGCCATTTTTGTAGTTGAAAATGACAGCCAGAAAAAACCTGGATGATTTACTTGGCTCTCCGATTTAATGACTTTCCTGCCCACCCCCTGCGCTGGTCATCTATATATTAAATCACGACAACGCCTGTTTTATATTCAGCGGTAGAGAGGCAGATTAGTTTAGTGGCTGGGCTACTAGCTGAGGAATAGTGTTCATTTCCCTCAGACAAGCTCTAGGCTGGAAGGCGTGGTTTCTGGGGCAGAGGGAGTGGCTTCTCGGGTGGGCTTGGGCCCTGGCAATTTGAGTTTTACAAATTTATTTATTTATTTATTTAAAAAAAATTATACTCCACCCCTCCTGCCACAGGCAGCCTCCTCCTGCCTGAGTGTGAGGTGACTTCATGTTACCTTTAAGGGAAGGATAACAGGCACACTGCAGTCAGAACTGATGCTAGTATATACCACCATGTAATACTCAAAACTAAAATCAGGGCACAGAGCAGAACAGGAAAACAGTAATTATCTTATTATTTATCATTTCTATAGCGTTTACAGAGTTCAAAGTGCTTTACCAGCCGTATCTAGTTCACCCTCACAACAATCCTCTGAGGTAGGTCATTATTATTCCCATTTTACAGCGAGGGGATCGTGACTTGCCCAAGGTCGCCCAGGAAGTGCATGGCTAAGACAAGCCTTTATGCTACCTTTGTAAGGTATGTTATAGCAGGGATATTAGGAAAAGCACTGTTCAGAGCATTTGACAATGGCTAAGGCTGAGTGTAATCCAACACTGAATGAATATTCATCATGTGGAGACATATTGACCTCAGCATGGGTCATACACTGGGTTGGAACTTTTAGGTTCCCAGTATAGACTTTTTCCACTGGAGTTAATGAAGGAATGTGTAGAATTTGTGTATGTATGTTGCATCCTCTACATGGCCCAGATATTACAGTAGGAGAGTGTGTGTCTCTGAGACACACACTTTGACAGAAGGTTTTATAGACTTGGGGCAGCTCTCTCCCGGACATCAAGGTTCTGCAAACTCGTGCAGGGGGAGGGGGAAACCTAAGTTGCCTGGGAACCATTGTAAATAGTGGTGACGGGTGACTCCCCATGTTTTGAGACCTGGACTTGTGTGTCCAGCGACTTCCAGGAGGGGGAGGTGCGAGTGTCTAACACACACACACACACACACACACACACACACCGTGCAAGGTTGCAGAACCCGAGACTTTGAATTTCAGGAGAAAGCTGGAGCATGTCAAAACCCCCTTGGTGACAGGAGGACACTGGAATCCAGGAATGATACATTCTGTACTCAGCTAAACAGAAGTCTATAGAAGGCAGCCTCTTCCCCACGCTCCCTTGCAACCCCCCCAGGTCAGGCAGGAGCACCCTTTTGCAAGAACCATCAGCATGTCCAATCCACACGGTAAGGATGCACAGAGACATGTTCTCAGCGGCTGCTCCACAATCATGAAACTCACCTCCTGTGGAGGTGGTGATGTAAGACCTTTCTATCTGGAGTTTGGCAGACAGGGATTGGGGCTGGGAGGGGAGGAGTTCGGGGGGGAGGGGGAGGTAGGGAACTTTTATGTTTTTTTCCTGTTGTTTTTTTTAAAAAAAATATATTGTTACTCATCCTGAGCCTTCAGAATAAGATGGAATTTAAATATATAAACAAACATCTACCACTGCCTGTGATTGTTAATTAGGGTCACGTTAGGACAATTAATGTAGTTGGCCCTTACTTTCACTCCTGAAGCATTCACATGAACTGAGCACTAAAAGAGTTATTGAGAGGTAGGAAGAGAAGTACGTACTCCTGAAAAATCAGAAGCACATACTCCCCTTTGGTTTGCCTTTTGACGTAACTGTTTTTGTGAACACTTATCAGCATAAGGGTAGTGACCTCAGTTCAGAGATCATTATGCCTCAGCTGGGGGGAAATTGATGCAATAGTACTTCGGTTTAAGTTGTTCACCTGAATGCTACTGAAGTGGGGTACTTTGATTTAAAGTAACTACCCCACTTCAGTAGCATTCAGATGAACAACGTAAACCGATTTAATTAAATCAAAGTAGTTATTTTGGCTTACACTGTTCATCTGAATGCTACCAGAGCTGCACAACTTCCCCCACCACCCAAACCCAGGTGTAGTGTGACTTTCCCCATGCCCTCTTCCCTTGTGCCATGCAGCTGCCCCCATCCCCAGCTCCCCAAGGCAGGCATAGCTGGGGCAGGAAGGGCAGAGGAAACAGCAACTGGGGTGGGGGAGGCAACAGATCCTTCCACCTTCTTTCCCCTCCCCATCCTGGAACGCTTCCCAGCTGGGGAGGAGGAAAGAGCAGAGCAGAGCAAAATTTATTGCAAGATGAGGCTATTTCTTCCTTACCCCCAAACCCCTAAATTTGTGGGAGATGCATCCCCCACATTCCCTGCTGTAATTACATGCTTTGCATTTCAATATAATCTTTCATCTGAAAATTTTCCAGGGCTATAAAATAATAAACAAAGTCTCAAATCTTCGACAAGAGATATCATGCCATTAAAAAAATTCCATTGCTGCTATACCTTGCAATAAGAAATGCACGATGCATTTAGATAAGGATCATTTGTACCATACTTTAAAGTTGCTGAAATAGCAGAAGGTTACTATGAGGTGCTGGATCCTTAAAAAACCATTAGGCACAAGGTACTCACACACAAGTATTACAGAAGTGTTGCGCAGACATTGTACAAGCCTTGCATACCTCATGCACACACTGCACAAGAGGCGTGCAAACTGCAACACTTGCACATGCGCACTTCTAAATCGTGCAACACAATTCGTGCACAAGGCATGGACTGGGCCCATTACCACCTTCTACAGTTACAGAGATTTGTGACACTGACTATTCCCTTTTTGCAGGCTGTTGCACTGAAATGTTTTGGATTACCTGGAATAAATCTGATATTATACTAGAAGACGGATCATAATAGGATCTTATCTTGGACTTTGGCAATTTAAATTTAGAAGGTTGTTTTTTCTCTTGTAATTTCACTGGGGCAGCCAAACAGCTGACCTAATAAAAAATATATTTTCTGCTTCCTTGGCACACCACCCATTATTCTCTACATCTATAGATCATTCTTGACATGCATACCTTTCTCTCTACAGATATTTCTGAGTTTTCCATACAGCATGTAGATAGATTTGATACCAGAGCAAAACATGGATGTCAATGCAAGTATTTCAAAGGGAATTTCTTTTATGTCAGAATTGAGATACGCAGCTTCACTGCAGACCTGATGTAACTCCATCGATCCCCTGCGGTTCTATATTATCCCGTGTCAGCATCTCCCAATGCTTACACAGAGCATGACAGCGGCGTGGATTTTATGTGAGTAGGAAACAGCATCAATGTGAAAGATGCTACGCTATTTATAGCAACCATGAAGAATGCATTTTCCTCCTCAAAATAGCAAGCATGCCTCGCTCAGTAGGGAACCGGTGACACAATGGATGCAATGATATTTGGACATAAATACATTGTACTGTCATGGTGTGACACCAGAAAGCTCTCCTTTAAATTCAATGCAATATCTCCAGTTTTTTCCTGCAAGCATTCTCCAACAGTAACTATTTATTTTAATCTGTTGAAATTATCACTTAATCATAGCCATGTCTTTATATCCCGATAAAGATGGCTTGACTACTTCCTTGATGGCATCCTTATGTCCCATTATTCCAAACACCAGCACAGGCAGATCAGTTGCCGTTTCTTCTGCAGTCACTGGCAAGTTCCTATTCATTTTGGAATGCATTTACAATTTGTCCTTCTTTTTGTAAAACCATCTCAGGATGTGCAGCAGCCAAACTCGCTGCACTTAACCATCTTCTTCCCTGGAATTTGTTTCCGCTTTGCGCTATCCATACTCTTGTGCAAGAACTTTGCTCCTCCTCTGTCCCCTCCCTCACTCTCCCTCGTTTCTCCTGCTCACCTAACCGCCTTCGACCCTTCTCACTTGCTGCCCCTCATGCCTGGAACTCCCTCCCTGCCCACATCCGCCTTGCTCCCTCCCTCCGCTCCTTCAAATCCCTCCTCAAGTCCCATTATTTCCTCGCCGCCTTTCCCAACGCCTGCTAGTCGTTCCCCGTACACGTACTGTCAGCCCTCCTCTGCAGACTGCTGCAACCAACCTGATTGTAACCAAGCCAAGCACACGCACCCGAGACTTCGCATCCGCCTGAATGTTTGTTTGTCTTCTCCCCTGTCTCTCCCACTGTCCCCTCTCCCTGTCTCCCCCTCGTCTCTTAGATTGTAAGCCACAGGCAGGGACCGCGTCTATGTCTAATTGTCTATGTTCTGTACAGCACCAGGTACATGACCAGCACTATATAAATGTTTATTATAATAATAATAATTAATAATAATAATAACTTTCTCCTCCACAACCCTTGCTGTCAGGAAAGTCTCCCAGTTCTCTTCTCCTTTCAAACATCACCTGAACACCCAGCTTTTCTCCTTTGATTCCTTCTAACTTCAGTCTCCTGCTTTTACAGTGTCTCTGTGCATTGTATTGTACAGAATCGCATCTTTATTATTAATCTTGCAAACTTTTATGTAGTCATTATACAAAATGATATATCATTTATACCACTTAGATTTCCCCAAAAATGAAGGGAAAGGTGAAGTGAAGAGAGGCAAAAGGCAGGTACATGCCTCAAAGAGGTTTCTGAAAATTGTTAAGCCATAATACAGGGCTTAATTCAATACTTTTCAAATGATGGGGTTCAACTCCTGAGTTAAGTGAAACAGCATTCTAAGAGTGTTAGATGCTACCCAGCAGGAGCAAGGCTAAGGAAGGAAAAGAACAATCCCTACTTTTTCCTCCCACCTCCTGCAACTGCTCCCTATTCTCTCCCTGTCCAGTTCTGTCCTATCCCAATCAATCCAGATTTGGAGGAAGGAAAGCAAGGGTGAGGCCAACTGTTGGGGGTAGAGTAGTGACAGGATCAGATCCCAGCCAGAGTTCCAGCACGATTAGGGCAGATGGGCAACAAGTCCAAACAGGCAGTCCAAATATGTAGTCAGAATCCAGGCAAAGATTGAACCAGAAAAGTAGTCCAAGTGGGCAGATCAGGTGGGAGCAGAAATACCGAGGCAGATAGCAGGTGGCAGAAACCAGGAATCCAAAGTCAGACACACAAGCTTACTTGTTGCTCTGCGTGTCTGCTGCTTCCTGCCAGGTGCCTCTTATACTGGGCAAGCCCAGCACAGACCAAGCAGAGCTTGGCGGGCAGCACGGCAGGGACCCCATCAGGCTACCTGAAGAGAGAAGCAGGCTCCCCAGGACCAAGACACGGGTCTGAGGCTAGCCTCGCTGGTAGCACAGTGGCACTAGCCACTCTTGCCAGGGTCCCAAAGGCACCGGTTTGAACTCTGGTCCTGAGTGACATCAACAGGTAGCGGGTGCAGGTCCCCACAAATATTACTTGCTACCCATTCCACTCCCACACACACCAAAGAAACCAAATAGCTTCAGACTACATGTAGCAAAATCCTTGTTGCCCAACAATAGTCTCCAAAGTTTGCACTGGCTGCCAATAGTGTTCTGGGAACCATTCAAGATGCTGGTTTTGACCTATAAGCCCTAAACAGCTTAGGCCCTACATGTTAAAGGTCCACCTCCTCCTTTATATTCCACTGTGCTCCCAACAATCAGCTTGGGGCACCCTCTTGCAAGTTCCATCATTGTACGAAGTCCATGCAGTAAGGATGCGCAGAGAGGCATTCTCGGTGGCTGCTCCATAGCTTTGGAACTCCCCTCCAAGGTGAAGCCGGAGGATTTTCTGGAGGCAATGTAAGACCTATTGATTTGGCCAGGCTTTTAGCAGGCATGGATAGGATTCTGGGGGGAGGAGGAGAGAAGAGAGGAGCAGTTTTAACTGGAATTTTATATAGTTTAATGTTTTTACTGGGTTTTATATCTTTTTTTTTAATGTTTCATGCTATATGTCACCCTGAGCCTTTAAAAGAGGGGCAGGATAGAAATTCAAATAAATAAATAAGTCTTTGCCACCCCTTTGCTCCGCCGAACTAACTATTCTGGTGTTGCCCCTGAAGGAAAGTGGGAATGTCCAAAAACTAAGTACTGTGCAGAAGTAGTCTCATAACCCAAAGTTAATCATGATCCTCTCCTCACCCTCACTTACCAGAAATCCACACCCAGGATTCTCAGAAGGGTTCCCCCTAACACCATGTTCTCATGCACCAGTCCCCCACTCTCTCATTCCCCCAATCGACAGCAGCATCCAGAATCCCATTCTGAGCACCCACCACTGCTATAGTCTCCTCTCCACATGCCAGCATTCACCACACCAGCTGTTGGTTCTATGCAGTCAACCTCAAGAGTGGGCCAACAAAATCTTTTGGGATTTGGAGTAACCAAAGCAAGACACTGTGGCTGACTTCTGGGTAGCATGTGAAAAATGGTTGAGAAGCACTGGCTTAAATTGTCCATTGCAGTATTACTTTCCATTATTAAAGGCAGAGACAGGAAGATTTTGAACAGGGAATATGGGAGACTAGAAAAATTAAAGTGTAATTGGAACATGTAGTGTTGTGGGGAAACACTCTGGATAGCAATGAAGTCATAGCGTTCCTCTTTTTGATGCAGTACACAAAGATCCCTCATCAGCATCAAAAGCATAGACGTGCACAATCTGTTTCAGTGATGGATGAGGTATTGCTACAGAAGGAGAAAAAAAGACCAATCTCTCCAGTACAGACACTGGGTGAAAGATAAATGCACTAAGCAAACCCTTCTTAAGTGTCCCTGATAAACAAGGAGCTGCAGTAATGATGATTCAGGTACTGATTTCAGTAAACCCTTATACTGAGAAATGTTCTGAGAAATGTTCATTAGAAAATAAGGCTACTCTACTCTTTACTGACATAATGGATTCTGAGTTAGAGAATAAAAAATGGTCCTTCTACCCTTTTATCACCAACCAGGTACCAATTATATGAGGAAGTCATTTCTCTTCCTGGAGAAGACATAGCCCCACTATGAGCTTGGATCTAAAACCTAACACGAATAATTCCTGTCCCCATGTATATGTTACTGCAGTACCAGGGCGAGGGGCTGGTGAGTGTAATGGTTTCTAATCTAAATATAACTGAGTTTATAATTTTGCTTAATTTGTTCCCTTAAATTTGTTCTTTGAATCACAAGGGTTTAGCTTTTGACTGACAGAAACAAACTGTTCAGCAAGGAAAGTTGCTTACACAGAGAGGACACCTTTAGCTAATATTATTTACAGACTATTGGATACCTTTTGCTTCCCTACTTTTAACACCAACATAGCTTCACCTAAAATAGAAATCTTCCAAGACACCTATTAACAAGAAAATTGATATATTCTTATTGTCATTATTTTCAATAGGAGACATAACAGAAAGCAAACAAATAGCAAATGCCCCCTTGCCTCTAACCTTCTAAATACATGAAGACCAAGAACATGTTCACATGGGACGGTTGGCCGACCCAGTGTGACATCCACACAGCATTGTGCCTTCTGGGACATTTTGTGCACCTGCAACTTTGCAACTTCTTGGATAGATTCCTGTCTCTCCCTGTTCCCCCTCCCCTTCGTCTCCCCTGACCTCTCCCTTGTCTCTCTTAGGCTGTAAGAC
Source organism: Sphenodon punctatus (assembly GCA_003113815.1). Classification (NCBI taxonomy): domain Eukaryota; kingdom Metazoa; phylum Chordata; class Lepidosauria; order Sphenodontia; family Sphenodontidae; genus Sphenodon; species Sphenodon punctatus. The sequence continues at coordinate 5,877,358 of QEPC01005433.1, read as the reverse complement.
CAGTGGGGCAGGGACCGGTCTGTAATTGATTGTGAAGCACCAGATACATTGCTGGCACTATATACATATTTAATTTATTTATTAATTTATTATATTATATTATTATTGTTATTATTTCACCTCACTGGAAGCACTGCTAACTGGAGCAATTAGACCTATGATCGTTCATATGAGCCACTGTCCCCAAAGTTTTCACACAGACAAAGTTGGCTCAGAGAAATTTGCTTGTGATCAACAGTGGCTCAAATTGCTTTGGGAAAGCCATCAGTTTGCTCCAGGGCAGTGGGTTCACATTGTTGCCATGGGGAAGAGTCAACTTGGTCTTGGGCAACTAATTTGTGTGAACAAGACCTAAATAATGTGGCAGAATTGTGCCTTTCATCTCCACTTCAAATCCAGCCTGCTGTCAATAGTGACTAAGAGCTTGTTCATGTGACAGAAAAATTAGCATAGAGCTTACTTCTGAGGAACTTATTCTCTTATTCAAACCACAGTAGTTTTACTCTAGGGTAACTGGCAAATTACCCCAGGGTACAAAGAATGCCAAACAAACATTCTAGCAGTTAACCTAGGGCAAGCTACCTTGGTTTGAATAAGACACAAGTTTATTTTATTTATACAGTTTTATATCTCGCCCCTCCTGCCATGCAGCTCGAGGCAGCTCACAATTTTAAACACAAATATAAAAATATTTTAAAATGTATAAAAACTCGACATAGGGGAACATCATAAAAACAAGAACCCTCCCACCCTACCCCTCAGCCCACCTGCCCTACCCAACTCCCTTGCCAAAAGTCTGGTGGAACAGCCAGGTCTTACAGAGCCATCTAAAAGAGGAGAGGTCTGGGGCTAGCTGGGCCTTCACCACAGTCTTGGTGCGGCCACCAAGAACGGGAAACCTGGGGGACTTTGAGAAAGGTCGGGAGTGAGGCGGTCCCACAGGTAAATAGGGCCTTGGGCATGTAGGTCTATATGCAGCCGTTAGGGGAGATCGTGAGGGGGTTTGCTCTTCGATTCGTGGCTCAGCCTGGAATCTCAGGTTGTGGCTGTGGCGGGGAGTGCGTTTCAGCAGTTATATCTTGTCCGGTGGCTTCAGCCTTATCTCTCAGACTCCGACCTTGCCACTGTCATCCATGCCTTCATCAACTTGAGGCTGGATTACTGCAATGTGTGATTACGTGGGGCTGCCCGAGAAGCTGGTCCGGAGGCTGCAGCTGGAACAGAATGCCGCGGCCCGTCTCCTTACGGCTGTTCCGTCAGGCTTTTGGCGAGGGGTAGGGGTGGAGGGGTTTCCCCACATTGTATTGTATTTTAAATTGTTTTTTAAAAATTATTGAGTGTTGTTTGCCGCCCCGGGCTGCGCTGTGGGCAGGAGGGGCGGGATATAAATTTTAAATAAATAAAGAAATTAATTTAAAATGTAGGGCTTTAAAGGTAAGCACCAACACCTTGGATTCGGCCCGGAAGACTATAGGCAGCCAGTGCAGAGAACACAGCACCGGTGTAATGTGCTCCTGGTGGCCCGTCCCCATAAGGAGGTGAGCTGCCACATTCTGTACCAGCTGCAGTCTCCGAACCGTTACCATGGGTAGCCCGACGCACAGCACGTTACGATAGTCAAGTCTTGAGGTGACGAAAGCATGGATGATAGTGGTCAGGTCAGAGTCTGAGACATATGGCAGAAGCCGCCACACCAGATGTAATTGGCGGAATGCATTCCTTTCCACAGCCCCCACCTGGATATCCAGGTGGAGCTGGGGATCGAGGAGCACTCCCAGACTACGAACCTGGGGAACCAGCAGGGGGCGAACTCTATCAATGATGGGGGATGCCACACCCACCAGCTTCCCCACTAAGTTCCTCGGAAGTAAGCTCTGGGTTAATTTGTCATATGAACAGTCTCTTTTAAACAAGATCAGTCCTGGATCTAGCACTCATTTTGTTTGCATGGTGGTACTTATGTTTATCTCAAAGGGACACCAATCCATTATTGGGATTTTCTAGATCCATGAGGAAGGAGAAGGTTGGAAACTCTATTTCAGAAGAGAATTCAGAGTTACACAGACAGCCCTCAGGTCTAGCTAGTCAATGTTTTGAGAAACATTCTGTCCCTACACTAATTAACTGTCTACCTGCACCCCCCAACCAAAGTGGCTGGCATTAACTGTCGCTGTGTCTGGCTGTTACAGGGATATAGGATGGAACTGGTTTTAGTGCTTCCGAAGACCAGTGAGACAGGAATGACTGCTGACTGTGGAAGTGGGATATTGAACTGGAATTCAGCAGTTCTGGAGGAAGAGCTATAGAGACTGAAGAACTCTCATCTATATCCTACCCCTTATCAAAATAAGGGGTGCCTTTAGACGGACACCTACTCCACTCCTGCTCCACCCACCCCAGGGTGGCCCATCCATCTAGAGGTGGGCCATCCTGGGGTGAGGCGGAGGAGGAGTGGAGCAGGCTCTGGAACATCCCAGAGCACCATGAGCAGAGTGGGCTGCCTTAACCCAGCTGGGGGTGGAGAGCAGTCCATCTAAAGGATTGCCAGCCACTGCAGCTCTGCTCTCGGCCTCATGTTGCCTCAGCAACGGCCATCAAGCAATGGGCGGCAGCCTAGAGTCGCTGCCGATCCACATACAGCTCTGTGGCAAGGCAGGATCTCGGAGAATGCTGATTCCGTCATCTGGGCAAATGTGGGATAATGTGCGACCGCGTGTCTTTGTCCTGTCAATTCGGTTGCATGCAGCACCTCTGTGCGTACAGGTTCGCCAGCACCAGTGTGTCACGGGCAAAAATCCTAGAGTGTCTGAGGAGCAACTGCTTTCTGTCCCTCTCTCTGCTCTCACTGCCAATGGGGGCTGCCTGCACACACAGAAGGCTGCCCATTTTTTAGGCTGGACATGCTAAACATGCGAGTGGGGGCTGAGCGAGGCTGCATGGACGGAACCCAGACTACAGTGGGCTATCGCCCCGTTTGTTTTCACCGTAAGATGAAATGGCATGAATTCTTTTTACTAGAGAGTACCGCTTGTTGTTCTCTTGCAATAGGTTCTTCTACTGCAACAACTGCGGTGGTGTCTGCTTCCTATTTTCTCAAGCAAAGATATATCTTTGATGTGTATGTGTGTGTGTCCATGTCCTTGTGAATAGACTCAGATGGAAGCTCTTACATTTGTCTCCTGGGAATAAACAGGCTCAATGTGAATTTTGTTTTAGGGGTGGCGGTTGCCTGTTTTTGTTTTTTTGGTGTTTTGTTTTAATGTGGGAGTTCTTGAAGTGAACACTAAAGAAAGGTTAGTTAAAAATAAATGTATTTTTTCAAGGGTGTTGCATTTGGAACACTCTTGGAAACATGAAGAGGCCATTCTGATGAAAAGCAGAAAGGTCAATTCTGCAACAGAGCCCTGGGGATTAAAATGATGTCACACAATGGCTGTTTTTACATGCCCTCCCTCCCACTGCGTGTCTGGGGTGGGTGTGCGGTGGGGGGTGAGCATCTGTGTAAATGCTGTGGCGGGGGGGGGATGGGTGTGCGCCCGTGGGAACACCACAGGCGGGGGGTGGGGGGGGGGCATGCGCACTCTCGTGCAACACCCACCCGGCAAACTGGATAAGGCTCTGTGGCTGTGCACCTGTGGGAAAGGCCGCACACCCACCTACACCGCACACCCATCCCCTCACCCACAAAGTCCGTTTTAAAACGGTCAATGATCCCAACTAGGGATATACCTCCACTGATGCTGCCTCTTCCATTCTTCATTCAGAATCCTCCTCTTTCCTGTAACTAAGCTAACCATACATACACATGTGACATCTCAACTTCACAAATGTATCCCTGTTTCTCCCCATGTTCTCATTTCCATTGTCTTTTTTCTCAGGAAGAATCCCAGAGCTATGGACTAAGGCAGTAGTTGTCCCTATTTTTAAAAAGGGTAAGAGATCGAACCCCACTAATTACCGGCCCATCAATTTACTTTCTGTCATCGGGAAAGTTTATGCCAAACTTTTACTGGGCAGATGTTGGATTGGATGCAGCAAGAAAATATCCTGGCAGAAGAGCAAGTGGGACTTCAGAAGGGCCGTTCTACGATAGAACAGTGTTATATATTAGACTATCTAGCCCGCAAGTATTGTTCCCGCTTTGGCTCTTTTTTTGTTGCTTTCTTGGATCTAAGGTCTGCCTTTGATTCTCTTGATAGGACCATTTTATGGCAAAAGCTCCAAAATACATCTATGGATCGCAGACTTTTAAATTTAATTAAAGCCTAGTATGCAAAATCATCTCTAGTAGTTAAGATAGATGTGCAGGGCCATATCACCAAGTCCATATATACTTATACAGGTGTCAGACAGGGTTGTGTGTTGGCCCCAGCCCTCTTCAGTTTTTATGTCAATGAGATAATTCCAAGGATGTCAGATACAGGTTTTTTCCCACCCAAATTAGGAACTAGAGCAATAGGTGCGCTGGCATATGTGGATGACATAGCACTTTTATCACAGACTCGAATTGGCTTGATTCGACAACTCAGGGCCTTCGCATCTTTTTGCGAGGATCACAAGCTGACCATAAATTTTGATAAAACCAAAGTGCTGTTTTTTTCAAAAGGGAAAAAACACCAGACCTGGTACATTCAAGGGCATTCCATCCAGCAGGTGGATTCATTCCACTATCTAGGCCTCCTGTTCCATAGATCTGGCTCCTGGAACGAGCATGTCACCAGAGCCATCTTGCTTGCTAAAAACACGGCCCGCCTCCATCTATGGCCTCTTCAGGCGACTGGGCAAAATCACAATCATGCCGGCACTGAAAGTCTTTAACAGCAAGATTGGTGGCCAGCTTATGTATGGAACAGAACTTTGGGTCCCCTTTCAAGCGTATAGACTTAATATAGTTCAGTCTAGGTTTCTGGCTCTAATGCTTGGGAGGCCTATTGGCACCCCAAATGCAGTCCTCAGGCTGGAAACTGGAAGTACCAGCCTCAAGGACCGGGCTATGGCACAAGCATTGAGCTTTTGGGCCAGATTATTCACACAGCAATGTTTGACATTGTTGGGTGAGGCCAATAAGGACCCTTTCTCCTCCCTTTAGTTGCAGGAGATGGAATCCAGTGTCAGTCACCTGGGATTATCCGGGGAGTATCTAGCGCACAAACCTATTGGTTCTGTGCGTAGGGAACTTCTCAGTAGGACTGCAGATATGGGGTGGCAAGAGGAAGTGGGCACGGTGAGGGCTTCGCAGCATCTTCATACATACCTGGATTGGGTTCCTACTCAGGGTGTGGTGTCGAAATATCTGGAAGCTCCCATCTCAGGGAGGGCCAAGGCCTTGTTCTTTTGTGCCCGAGTAAATGCCATACAATCACAGATCACTGAGGGCAGAGGGCAGGGAATCCCTTACCTGGAGCGGTTGTGCCCTTATGATATGGAAACTGTAGAGTCGGTATCTCACATCTTGCTACATTGTCATTTATACGATGCTATCAGAGAGAAATATCTTGCTCCACTTCTCCTGAAGCTACCTGGGACAGCGGATGAAAGTCTACTCTCATTTTTACTTGATGGCTCCGATGCTTTAGTTATAAAGGATGTAGCAGCATTTCTTGTACAAGCTCATTATTGTAGAGATAATTTTTTGAAATTTAGGCCTGTCTTGGGGGACGAATTCTCTTAACTCTTGCTTTCTCATAAGACTGTGATTTTGGTACAGGTTATTAATTTAGATTATGAAATAACTGATGCAGCATTCTTCAGTTTAGTTGAGTATTGCTCTTCATTTAAATCTGCTTGAATTTTTGATGAGCGATTCAGTTTTATTAGTAAATTTTATTATGTTATGTATGCTATGCTATGTGGTATGTGTCTTTCTGTGCAATGGCCTGGTGCCACGCAATAAATAAAATCTCTCTCTCTCTCTTGTCTTTTTTAGATTGTAAGCTCCTTGGGGAAGGGACCTGTCTCGTGACTATTGACCGTACAGCACCAGGCACACTGCTGTCACTAAATAAATAAATAATGTGCCACAAAGAAACCAAGAGATAGGGGTTTCCTAATATTTCTCGTTGTGCTTGTTCTGAGAAGAAAGGACAAGACAAGGGGTGGTAAAAGATTGGCGCTCACTAAGGGAAATCATCCATTTCTCTGTGCAAAGTCATAAAGCCAATACATTATGTTAAATGATCATTTCCCCTTTACAATGTTAGGGCATGAAAAAGGTGAATTTACTTAATCCAGGGTACAAAGGAGTCTGGCATGCAGCTGGGACTCCCTGCAACAACAACAACAATGGTGATTAGCTTAATGTTATTGTTGCTGCACTCTGAATAGTAATACTCTTTCTCTGCAAACCGCATGCAAGAATAGCAAAATAACTACGAAAGGTAGATTTTAAACTGGATTATGCTACAAGTCTTCATCCAGTTTTTAATATCAAAATGGTTTACTGTGTTCAAAAGTAGCCCCCACAAGTGTCTGAAACAAGCTACATCCTACAGTTAACTTAATTATCCCAGTATGCATAAGAGGCAAAGCTAGTGCAATTCCTGAGAGCCTTTGGCAAGAATTTGCTCTCACAGCTGTCAGAGTGCTGGAAAGTGCAATAGGCTTATAACCTCATTGACTACTAAGTCACACAACTGCTGTCTCTTCTCTGCATTCTCATTCATCAAGCACACATACTGTTTCAAGGAACTCTAGCGCTTGGGCTTTGGCTGGATGTTAATAATCAGGTAATGTATGACCACAAAATTTGTATTTCACTGGTGGGACGAAGATGGAAATCATACATACAGCTAAAACAGGAGAGTCTCTTTTTATAAAAAGAGGAATGGTTCCATGGTTACAGCTTATCTGAACATTTTATAAAAAATGAATAAATGCATAATTTGGCCAAAAACGTTTTACTCAAACTCTATATAGAGGATTTAACTATCTAGGCTTTTATATATTTCATTCAGCACTGTATTATCTGAACACCTAACACCATGCTATTATATAAGGACATACACCAACACATTTTACTAGCAAAGTTCAAGCCAGGAGTACCAGTTGTAAAAATCTACCCATTCATTTTTACTATGGATTATAACAGAGAACAAAGCACCTGAACGGTCCTCCTGAGATTCATCCAAACATCATGATGTCTACTCTTTGAAAACCAGACTCTACCAATAGGCTACTATGGGTCATAGATTATTTTGTTTAGTTTATTTAAATTTTTATCCTGCCTTCTCCTCAGGGTTCAGAGTTGGGTTATAATACCTAAAATATTTTAAACATGCGGACCGGTGAGCTGTACATCAGTGCTGGGAAAAATGGTGGAGATTATTATTAAGAACAGAATTACAGGGCATATTGATGAACATGGCTTAATGGGGAAGAGTCAACATGGACACAGCGAAGTGAAGTTGTGCCTCACTAATTTGTAGAATTTAATGAGGTTGTGAATAAGTATGTGGATAAGAGTAAGCCGGTCGATATAGCGTATCTGGATTTTCAGAAAATATTTGATAATATTTTAGAGTATTTAAGATAATATTTAAGAGTAGGACTAAATGGTCAGTTTTCACAATGGAGAGAAGTTAATATTGGAGTGCCCCATGGTACTGGGACCGGTGTTGTTTAATGTATTTATTAATGATCTGGAAAGGGGAGTAAGAAGTGAGGTGATCAATTATGCAGATGACACAAAGTTATTCAAGGTAGTTAAAACGCAAGCACCGTGAAGAACTGCAGGAGGATCTTGCGAGACTGGGTGACTGGGCATCTAAATGGTGGATGGAAGTTAATGTGAACAAGTGCAAAGTGATGCACATAGGGAAAACCAATCCAAATTATATGTACACAATGCTGGATTCTAAATTAGGAGTTACCACTCAGGAAAAGGACGTTGGAGTCATTGTGGACAATACATGGAAATCCTCAGCTCAGTGTGTGGTGGCCATCAAAAAAGCAAACAGAATATTAGGAATTATTCATAAAGGGATAGAGAATAAAACTAAAAATATCATGACACTATATAAATCTATGATGCGACCTCACCTTGAATATTGTGTGCAGTTCTGGTTGTCTCATCTCAAAAAAGATATAGTAGAACTAGAAAAGTTACAGAGAAGGGCAACAAAAATGATAAGTGGTATGAAACGGCTTCCCTATGAAGAGAGGCTGGACAGGTTGGGGCTCTTCAGCTTGGAGAAGAAACAACTGAGAGTGAATATGATAGAAGTTTATAAAATCATGAGTGGCGTGGAGCAAGTTAATAGGAACAGTTATTTACCTTCTCAAATAGTACTACAACTAGGGAACACTCAATGGAACTAATAGGTAGCAGATTTAAAACAAATTTTAAAAAGTATTTTTTCACTCAACACACAATTAAGTTGTGGAATTTGTTGCCAGAAGATGTGCTCAAGGCCAGTAGTACAGCTGGTTTTTTTAAAAAATTGGATACATTTCTGGAGGATAGGTCCATTAGCAGCTATTAGCCATGTAGTCCAGTAATAATAAGGCTGAATTTTAAAATTCTTGCAAAAGAAATGTTTCTTTGAGATGCCAATCAGACTACCATAAGAAACAACATACTAAAAGTTGCAATGTCCAACTTGAAGCAAAACATGTTTTTTGGTCCCTGGTAGTTATCAGAAACAGCTGAAAAGTAACAAACACTTGATATTGTAATATTTCTGCTTAAAAGGTATCAAATGGGTCCTTTTAAAAAAAATTAGCTTTTCAAACATTTAAACATTCAAACATTTAATAGGGTCATTTTTGTGTCTTAATTATCAGCACAACGATCATTAAAAACAAAAAATCTAATACTTCTAAAGCTAATCTTTCAAATTTCCTTTGCGGAACCTTTACAATAGGGGCGGGAAAACCGGTAAATCCGGTATCCGATAATGCCGGTACCGGGCGTACCGGCATTATCGGATTCGACCCGGTAAATCCAGTCCGGGTACTGGATTCCGGGTACCGGATTTTTTTACATTACAGCCATTTAAAAATGGCTGCAATGTAAAAACTTAAAGCCCCAGCAAAAAAGTTT
>QEPC01005433.1:5855212-5865600 GCA_003113815.1 Sphenodon punctatus | reverse complement strand
TAACCACCCTTGGTGGTCATTTATGCATGTTTCAGGGCTGCATAGGGCACCAATACAGCCCTGCAACATGCATAAATAACCACCAAGGGTGGTTAAAGGGTGGTTAGCGTCATGTCTGTTTTCACACAATGTAGCTTTGTTAGAGTGCTATAAACATCATGACAAAGAAACTAAATTTAAAAAACAAAAATGTGTTGGCTTTGTGAAGTGAACAAAAAAGATAAAGGAAGATTATGGTCTTTGCCAAAACAAATGCTGTAAAAAACTGGTGTGAATAAAGCAACCAAGAATACCGCACTCTTAGATTCCATTAACAGGTAAAAATGTATCCATACTACAGAACAGCTCACTTTAACCCAGTCTACATCTGTCATGTTCCTTCACTCCTCCTTTTGCTTGCTACCTTCTCATCCAAAAAAAACCTTAACTGCTCCACAGCTGTATTTTTCTCCTCTGTTTGTTCTCTTAACTCCTTCTGAAATATGTACATCAAATAGTATTAACTTTATTGATGTCCAGCTTGAACTTTTCATAAGCTGTAAAACAGTTGTCTCATCTCAAGTGCTGTAAACCAGAAAGCTGGTTGCCACCATTCATGATTTTTTGGGCAACCCTCCCAATCCTAGGGTTACTTTAATTCTAAAATTGGGACACTTGTCATAAAATTGTGAGAATCTCAGCTTTCATCTTTAAAAGGATATTTCTAACCCTCATGGTTGCTAGGGCAAAGTTTGAAAATATGACTGCAGGGTACCCCAATGAAGAAAAAATACAAAGAACCTCACCATTAAAAAATGAGTATTGTTAGCCGCCCCGAGATGCCGTGGGCATGAGGGGGCGGCATAGAAATGTTAAGAAAATAAATAAAAATAAATTTTAAAATATCCTGCCTTTTAAGTCCCTCGCGATTTTGAGGCCTGACATGTTTTTGGAGCGTTTGCAGTTCACCACATTGTGAACAATTCCCTTTCCAGTATCACCCTTCAAGATGCCCATGTGGATTCCAAATACAGTTCAATCTGGTCTTACTATACACTGTGTGCAAAAAGTGGTGACTACTTATTAGAGCATGACAAAAATGGCAATTCAAGCTACTTTCCATTAGTGATGCAATGCGCCTTCACTTTTGCATGTTCCTGCCTAGCACACAAATAAAAGTGGCAAATAGCTCTATTAACATTCTCCACAGATTAAAAACTAAAACCCTCATCTTAAAATAGCCTCACTTTCCAGCTGTTTTAGCAGGTTGATTTGCACAGCTGGCAAAGACTGCAGGTGGTTGCTGCTTCCTAGAGTGCATGTTAATATGGAAGAGATCATACAATGTTTTATTTTACTAGCTAGCAGCATGGATAGTCACAGAGTGTGCTTCCATAGAAAATATAAAAATGTTTATACATGTTGCAGGGCTGCAGGTGTGCTCTATGGGTGCCCTGAAACATGTATAATAAAATGTAACACCCATTTTATCAGCGTTAGCGTGTCTGTGTGAAAAGGGCCACAGACATATCTTAATGGGATAGTTCCAAATATGGCAACTCAAGGGTTAATTTCTCCATTTTGGGGGCCAATTTAAAACCTATACCAATTTTAAGATATCTGAAAATTAAAGGAGTCATCAAGTCTGATATTTTTATAATTTTATTCCTATAAAAATTTCAACAAAATGAAAACATCCCCAAAGACACACATTTGAAAAAAACTGAATGCTGGCTAACTTTTAAGTGGCCCCACAGATAACCTAAATGACTACCATGTGATCCTCCCTGGATACATAAGTGCCCTACTGGGTCAGACCAACGGTCCATCCAGTCAAGCAGCCTGTCTCTGACAGCGGCCGCCTTCGGTTGCTTCAGAGAGGTGCACAACAGGTCATAACAGAGTGATCCATTTTGTACTATATATATATATTCCCTGCTATTCCCAGTTCCTGATAGTCATAGGCTAAAGTCCTCAACCAGCTTGACAAACAGATACTTATAGACCTATCCTCTAAGAACTTATCCAGTCGTTTTTAAACCCAGTTACACTGCTGGCCTTGACATCCTCTGGCAACAAGTTGTACAAGTTAATCGTATGTTGAGTGAAAAATACCTCCTTTTATTTCTTTTAAATCTGCCATCATTAGTTTAATAGTTTTGTTTTATTTTATTAAAAATATATTTTTTTAAAAAAATCACTGCATGCACAAAATGGCTGCAAAACCGCACCATTTGGGGAAAGGGCGCGCATGCGCGGAATGGCCCCAGTGGCCGTTTTACACATACACAGTGGGGTTTTTACATTTTTAATTATTATTTTTAATAAAACAAAAAATAAACATGAATAAAATAAAATGAATGTCGTTTTCTTATTCATTCTTTTTTGTTACCCTAATTACGAAAACAAATAGGGCTCCATGCATTTGCCTAATTAATTAAACAATACCAAATTGCACTCTGCTAGTAAGTTACAGCTCCATATTTACTCATTCTACACCACTCATGGTTTTGTAAACTTCTATCATAGCCCCTCTCAGTCGCTCTTCTCCAAGAGGAAGAGCCCTAACCTGTTGAGCCTCTCGTTGCACAGAAGCTGGTCCATACCTTTGATCATTTTCTAGACCATTTAGTGCCCATGCTAGCTGATAATGAAGATGCAAGTTCCATTTAAATGAATGGGATTCCCACCCACAATAACTGCTACTGCATGAGCTATCCCTATGCAGTATTGTTCTGTAGCAATTAAAAAGTTCATAGAAACATGAAGGAAACCGTAAGATGATTGTAATTTGTATTTCCACTGAAGTAATATTGGGAAAGGACATAGGGCGGTATAAACAAGGATACATGGCATGCCACTTGTCCTACTTCCAGAGTTCACACATAAATATACCTATTTATAGCATGCCATTCACTGTGGTATATCAGGGCCACAAAGTGTACATTACTACTAATCAATGATTGGGATTTTTCAATGCAATGACCTCCCCTGCCCTCCATTCCAATTTGCCAATGACTTAAATGCCCCAATTTCTACAATGTAAGTTGCCTGCTGATTACTGCAGGGTATCACAGTTGCCATAGCAACCTTACATCACAGATGCTGAGACCAAGTGGCCATAAGGGTCAAACTGTCATTTACCAATATGGTATGCAAAAGAAAAATTGATACATTTTGAAAAGGAAGAATGTATAATATTGAAAAAATTACTCTCTTGCTGGGGTAGTGGGGGCTCAACTTTCATTTCCGTATAAGCTTTTTGAGGAGTTCTCTTTTGTGATTCTTTGTCAGAGGCACAGAAGACCTGGGTTAATTTATGATGCACACTCTTAAATTCAAACACAGAATGGTACGGTTCAGGGACTTTGGGAATCAGAATTGCTGAGACTATTCCAGTCTCTGCCATTGGTTGTATACATGAAAAATGTGTCAAAATGCTAGTTGAGCCCAATATACTGACATTTTATACCTCCCGTTCGCATACTGATTTAAGAGATGTTCCTTAATGTCCTACCATCTAATTGTGCAAAATCACCCACCAAAACATCAGCTCAATCAATCCCAGAAACACAGAGAAAGATGGTCATCCACCCTCCCCATTTCTGCACTGGCCTTGGTTTTAAGCAGAAGAATCTTATAACATTCCCACATCCTAGTCTCTTGGGCTCTGCAAAACTGACTGCACTTCAACAGGTTGACATCTTTTACATACTGCCAAAAGGCAATGGCGTACCAACATGCAGCCGACGCCGCAAGACAGAGTAGTGCTTCAGTACTCTGGCAGTGTCTTGTGGGCTTTCTGATATGCTTTTATAGTGTAGCAAGGTGCAATGATACCACTAAACACTGCTAGTTCCTTGAGCAGCACTTTAATGAACTGCTGCAGTACTCCGAGGTGTATTGGTGCCCTGAAGTACTGTCAGAGCCCAGGAGTCCAATAATACTGGTTAGCAATTAGCAGCCATTAACAGTGGGACAATCAAGTGATGCAATCTCATGCTCCATGTCCCTAAGCCTCTGGGTTGGCTAGCAGATTGAAGTACCTGACAGGAGATGGCTCAATCTATAATTCCCTGTGGTTCTTGGGGTGGGGTGGAAAGCGTGTGACTTGTGGGCAAATCCCACTCACAGCTGGTTTTTATTTGACCCCTTTCCAATTCCTGGATGCAGCCTGTGGATCCAGTCTCTACCCTGAAGCAACAAAAGAGTGAGCTCTGGGGAAGGGAGCAGAGAGGAGTGTGTTTAAACTTAAGGACATGGGGATGAATAAACGAAACAGATCAGAAGTGGGCAAACATATGGCTTTAAGAGTCACATACGGTTCTTTGGCCCCACTGTGGTAAATGGATGCAGCTCGCGGGATTAAGAAACTTTGTCCACCCCTGGGGCATACATAGATTCATGATCTGGATCCTCCTCTTGCTTCTGCCATCCTGAACAAACCCCTTTAGGAGCAAAGGGACAAAGTCCCCAAGCTCAAGAGCCGCACACCAAAATTTTCATATTGCCGAGAGCTGTAAGATATATCGCATTGATTGCAGTTTTCCCCAATGTCATGATTTGGGGCAACATGGCTTCACCCAACTCCCCCTCACATCTAAACTCTGGCTCCCATGTGGTTTGGACAATAGTGGCTCACTCCCACAGCTCCGAAGCAGAAATGGAGGCTTGGTTTCTCTTGCTGCTGAGGGAGCTGTATGGACGCGCCCTTGGGCAACCACTTCTGGCAAGAGTTGCAAGGTGCCCAAGAGGTTCCCAAGCTGCCATTTGCCTACCTCTGGGACACAAAAAAACCACACACACAAATAACTCAACAGCCAGGTATAACAAACTACTTGCCAGGCTGAGGCTTGCAGTACGGAAGAGGGCCCAGGGCTGTAAAAAGTGAATTTTTACAGTGCTATATTGTTCTCAATCAGGAGACAAAACAATGTGGGTGAGATGAAGCATTACTCTGACCCAGTCCAGCAGTTCTTAGGCTGCCACGTGTTTAGGATTGCCACCTCTGCACGTTTTTACGGAACACTTATGAAAAATACATGTTGCAGGGTGTGCATAATCCACATAAGGTGCCAACGCAGGGCCTACAACATGCATTTTTCGTAAGTGTTCCTTAAAAATGTGCACAGGTGGCAACCCTACTTAGTTATTAGCTTTTGCTTCCGTCTTTCCCATTCTGCTGCCCTCGACCCCAATTAGGGCTAAAATGAAATTCTGGCCTGGATTCCCCTTTCAACGGATCCAGCCACTCTGCTCAATCCAGCGAAACGGGGACCCGAATACTTAAGCAAATCCGCATTATGCCAGAGTCATCGGAACGATTCCGCCTCCTGCTGAGCCCACACGGAGAGGGAGGCACCGGCTATGGCACCGCCATTTTTTTGTGCCTGCGCAGTCCCGCTAGGCGGAATCACTCCACCAGAACTTCCAACTGGAATGCCGCTTAAATTCTGAGCCGCGTTCCGAAAATGTGGGGGAAATTCTGCGAAAACAGAGGGGCTGTTTCGACGCCGCTCCCCTAGAGAGGAGAGAAACCCAACAGGCCCCAACTGCCCACAGCAGGATACCAGCTTACCCCCCCCCCAGCACCCCAAATTCAGGTAGCCAATCAGAGAGGTAGAAAGTAGAACAGCTTAACCAATAGGACACCCACTAACCCAGCAGGATTAAATGTATCCCCCTCACACCCCCAGAAAGAGATTGGGGGGGGGGGGGACAAGATACACATGACCAATCGAGTGAGCAGTGGGAAGGAGACCGCTCCCCCATCTCTGACCATGAGCCTAACAGTCTTCTCCCCCCCCCAAGGTGGTTCCCCATCATTCAGCCAATAACAGGAAGGGGTGCAAGTCCCCCAGCAGGGGCCAATAGGAAAAGGGGGCGCGAGGGCCAATAAGAGACAGGAGAGAGCCAGACACAGCCGTCGCCCCAATAAAACGCGAGGCCTCGCTCTAGCCCCACTGGCTCTCGCCCAACGGTCAACTCAGCCGCCCCAACCACTTTGGGAATGGGAGGGGGTAGAGGGAGTGCGAGGGCTGCACCTCACGGAATGAAAAGGGAGAAGAGGCCGAAGCAAAAGGGAAGGGGAATGATCCACCGGCGGGGGCAGGGGGATAAGAGGACCGTGCTGGGGGCAGGGGGTGAAAAGACCGGACCTGGGGGGGGTGGGGTAAAATGGCTCTGATTTCCCCCCCCCTTCCGTGAGGTGCCGGGGTCCGGACTGTACCATCAGGGAGGGGGGAACGCGGGCGGGGGCAGCCCCATCTCCCCCTGTCCTGGGCGGGTAGGGGATCCCGATCAGGGAAGGGAGGGGGGACGGACTGTACCTCTCCCGCGGGGGGGAAATGACAGCGCCCTACTCCCCCCCCCCACCCGCGGGAGTGAACGGTTTGTCCCGGCCCCGACTCTAAGGAGCCGCCAACCCGGGCGCCATCTTGGGTGCGACTAAAACAACAAGCCCCAAAAGCCTGGCGGGTCCTGGCGGCACCCCAGACCCAGGCTCCCCCCCGGCTGTCCCATCACATTACCTGAGAGGGTCCTGTGCGGGTGTCGCGTCTAGGCCACCGTCGTAGGCGCCGCCACAGCCCCAAACCCCCCCACCTGTCCTCACCTCACAATGGTAGCTGCAGAGCGGGAGGGGGGGCGGCCGCCCGGATCTCATTACCATAATCTGCCTGGCAACAACCGCCAGCGCCGTATGCTGATTGGCCCGGATTCACGCTTGCCCGCGGGGAGGGGACAACAGTGCCCCTTGGGAAAACAAAGCAGCTGGCCGGGCCGTGTTTGGGGACCATGGGGGGGCTCCCCTAATCCATAGGGAAGGGGGGGACCCCCGCTTGGGTCTCCAACCCCACCAGCCGCTACCATCCAATCACAGCGCAGCTCTCATTCCAGCGAGCTTCGTGGAAAGCCCGCCTGCCAATCACTGAGTGTCTCTCTTCCTCGTGCTCCGCCCTCCTGCTGGGGAATGATGGGGAGAAAACTGGTCGGCGCCCCCTGGTGGGTGTGGAGGGCGGTGAACTGGCGTTCCCTATTGGTGGGGACGGGGAGCTGATTGGCCTCTGCAAGAAGAGGGGCGGGAACTCGGTGGCGCCCCCTGCTGGGAAAGGGAGGGAAACGATGGTACCCCATACTGGGAGAGGGAGAAAAGATGGATGGAACCCACTTCTGGGAGAAAGAAGTGGGGGAGGACTGGGTGGAACTCCCTGCTGGGTGGCAGAGGGGAGCTTAAGGGTTGCCAGGGATGAAAATTTGTAAGGAACAGTTATGAAAAAATACATGTTGCAGGGCCTGCACTGATGCCTTTGTTCCTTAAAAATGTGCCTAGGTGGCACCCTAGGGGAGCTTCTCCTGGACAGTCCGGCAATGATGCCGTTTGTTCAGTGACCAGGATATCCCTTATCCTGGATGGACTCTGTAATGTCCGCAAATCTCTCTAGAAGAATTAGCGAAGCACAGGAAAATAGACTATTGTCGTTAAACAAAAATGAACTCGGACGCTTAGCACTGGTCCTCAGTGCTGTGCCTGCCCCCCCCCCCACGTCGTTTAAGTGAGAATCACATTCTTTATTTAGCCCCAGCAATGTATCTGGCTCTGTGCAATCATTCATTAGAGAGAGCACCCCTGCCCCAAAGAGCTCCCCCACCTAATGCCTTCGTACATGATGTGCCATGCTCGGCTGGGGACAGAGGCTCTGTGCTCACTGAGTCACCGCACACCTAACCCAGCTCCTAAACAGTTAGTTGTTTGGTTGTGGCATTTGTAAAGAGAGCCAGTGCGGTGGAGTGGCTACGGTGCTGGGCTTGGATCGAAGAAGCCAGGTTTGAATCCTGTCCTAGCCATGAACTCACTGGCTGGCCTTGGGCAAGTCTCAGCCCCAGTTCCCCATCTGTAAAATGGAAATGTGTGTGTCTGTTCCTGTCCATCTTGGATCCTTTTCAAATGGGCCACAGTGCAGAAGGAGGAGGGGGGTGGCCGTTACACGGATGCACACCTATCGCCACGCATCGAGCAACTACTGTTGTCACCAGTTGCTCTGTGCATGGGGAATAGGTGGAGCGCAGGAACGCATGCACCCCCATGCTGCAGTGGTCACTTGGGTGCCCCATGCCCATGCTGTGGATCGGCATGGACGGGGCGACTTGTGTGAAAAGGACCTTAGACCGTAAGCCTACTTGGCAAGGACCTATCTGTGACTATAAAATGCTGTGTATGGGTGAAAACAGACATGACACTAACCACCCTTGGTGGTTATTTATGCATGTTGCAGGGCTGTATTGGGTGAAAACAGACATGACACTAACCACCCATTAACCACCCTTGGTGGGCATTTATGCATGTTGCAGGGCTGCATAGGGCACCAATACAGCCCTGCAACATGCATAAATAACCACCCTTGGTGGTTAAAGGGTGGTTAGTGTCATGTCTGTTTTCACCCATTGGTGCCCTATGCAGCCCTAAAACATGCATAAATGACCACCAAGGGTGGTTAGGGTCATGTCTGTTTTCACCCTATGTCTTGTAGCGCTACAGAAATCAGTAGTAGTATTATATGTGATGTACTCCCTTTGGGATTGTGTGTGGGGTAAATGTACAAATAACTGAGTTTTTCATAATTGGAATAAGTGTCAGCTACATCTTTTTGATAAAAGTGTATTTTCTCAAACCATGAATAAATTTGCATTCTATGGAGCACCTTTTAATTGCTTATCAAAAGCAGGGGGGAGGGGAAGGTGCCCATATGACACTTTACTGAGCATTATGTCCAGGAATTTCCTTTAAACGGTCTGGCAGCCCTAAAGAGGGGGTATGGGCAGGGAGCTGCATTCACTGCATTTCCCTCAGTATGAGCAATGTGCCCAGAGTAAAGGGAGTGAATGGTTGAGCACATAGAGGAGGTGGGAGGTTACACAGTGAGCCGGTGTCAGTGACGTGAGTGGGATCCAGGATTCCCTCAATCTGGCTCTCATCCCTAGCTCTCCCCAGGTGAGAACAGCTCAGAGCTGTTTGGCTGTGGGTCCCAGGTAGCACCCGACACTCTGAGCCCCATCTCCTCTGCGCACAGGGCACCCCTCAACACACATGGCTTTTGGCACCCAGAACCGGTGGGTGTAACCCCTGCCTTTTAGAGCGGGCTGCATTTCAGAATCCCAGGGGCCTCTCAGCACATCCTGTGAGTGCTGGGATCTATTTAGATGAAAGATACTATGCATATATGAGACCTCTTTATTATCCCGTTGGGATGATAATGCACCAGTGAGCATTCTGTAGGGAGGCTTTAGCAGAGAGAGAGACATAACTAATCTTTGCATGTCTTGCTTCATGGCTCTGTGAAAAGCGTGTTTGAGTTTAGCATCCAATCTACAGATAGTTGTGCTGATTGAAAGTGGGGTGTCTCTGTGTAATTGGTTTTGATTCCACAATAAAGAGATAGACTTTAATGCAATTACAGTTTATATTTTTTATATAGCATGTTGTGTACAGAACTGAGCAGAAAATGCTCCAGAGGTATTTCTCTAATAGTGCCAACACATAATTACAAATCTACACCATGATTTTCTCTTAGTTTTGAATATGAGCAGACTAATACATGGGATGTCTTTTTGATCATTAATGCAAGTGGGGGAACCCTGAGCAATTTGTTTTAAGCATTTAGAATGGGTATGAGAAAATCAGAGCTATGGACAGTCTCATTATGTGGCAAAAGGCATCCGTAATTTATTTTCTGCGTTGATGCTACATTAGTATCAAATGATGCCTTAATATATTTGTAAGCCCCTTCATTTTCAGTTTAAACCAATTTTTACTGAGAAAAATCCTGGGTTTTACAAAACCTATTATTCAGTTTTCACTGATTTTCACCTGAATTTTGTATCACTCAAGTACATAAAAATAGATCATTTTATTAGGAAAATGCAATACATTGCATTAGATATATGTGTTATGTTAATAGTAAGTTAATCTACATGTATATGCAAAGCTACCTGTTGAAGTAAAGCAATGTAGTAGAATATATACACACACACACTCAGAGATGTGTACACATCTGTACTGATGAATCTCACACCTGCCACGTACACACTTCATGCTATTAGTAGTTAACAGTTTTAAGATTTGTCACACTAATGTAACTCCCTCCACCACCACCCCATGTCCACCCTAAGTGGCACAGGGCTCAGAGCAGGTATGTGCCACCCTCGCATTTAGGGTTATTCCTGCCTCCCTGGCAGAAGGACGTTAGGGACCCTTTTTTCCTCTTGTTTAGGGACCTCTCAGTGGGGGTGGATCCTAACGTTTATAGACGAGACAAAAAAGGCGGCTGATCCTTTGATCAGCCGCCTTTCTTGCCGCTCGTCTACTTGCTTGCCATGCTTTTTAATCCGCGTCGGAGGGGGCAGGCAAGCCT
>QEPC01005433.1:5831761-5845599 GCA_003113815.1 Sphenodon punctatus | reverse complement strand
CCGCCCCCCCACCTCCTCAGGCCCCAGGGCCTGACAGTTAAGTTCTGAGATCCTAAAACCTTGTCTGAAACCCTCAATAATATATCCAATCTCCTCCCGGTCAGGGTGCCCATGGAGGGCTAGCTCTAGTTGGTCCAACTTAACTGGGGTTGGGGCTCTTGCCCGGGCCACCGGCATTGCCACCCCACCCCACCCCCGGCTCACCCTTTCCTGCTGACCCAGGGTTGGGTCTTCTTTTTGCCCATGTTCTTGTACGGGGGCACGTAGAGGCCATGTGGTGCCCTGATCAGTTTGGGCAGGTATGGCAAAACCTATAGGCTGCATGGGAGCACCTCCCAGATCGGCTATACTCCCAGCACTGCCCAGCAGTGTTAACCACCGCCTTTTTTCCTTCATCTCAAAAGGAATCAGCAGCAGATGTGGCACCTCCCCTGGCCAATAAGTGACTGCTATCTGAGCTAGGGGCATTGCCTGTACCACTCATGCAATTGAGCCACAGGTAATTTGCATGTAAATCCCAGTGGAGGCCTGAGGTGTAGGCAGCCTGATGCCTGAACGCCTCATCATACCTAAGCCAGGCCCCAGAAGGACCCGCCACATACGCCCGCTGAACTATGTCGGCGTACTTGAAGAGGTCGGCAGCCCGGATGGGGTATGCCTGTATCATCACCCCGTGGTAAGTGGAGAAGGCCACGGTCCAATTGGACCAGTTCCTCTCGGACTTAGGGCACTTGAAACATACTTTCTCTTTTTTATAATCCTGGTCCGCTGGATCCACTATGGGATCACTGAACAGGAGCGCAAATATATCTATATACTCCCCTCGCCAAATTTGTTCACATGTGGCCAGAAGGAGGTGATCCCCAATTGGGGCAGAGACCTACCACCCACGGGGTATACCCACCACCCACGGGGGGGAGGGGGGCGCTGCCTGGCGACTTCCCCCAGAGGCTGTGGTGCATACAGCAGAGTGTTTGGCTGCCCAAAGGGGGCAGGCAATGGGGCCCACACTTGGAGTGCCTGTCCCCTCAGGGGGTGGCCCCACCCCATTGGTCTGCAGGGGGCAGTGACTGTGAGGGATAAACTTTGCTACTGGCCCTGGGGGCCGGTGGTACAATCACTGACACCCATGTCTCATTCCACCACAGCAGCTGGGTTCTCCCTGCACCCGGTATTAGGCCCTGCTGGGGGCCAGGTGTTGCTCCACTGGCTATTCCGGGGGGCCGTGTTGTCACGGGCCAGGCCTGGGCCAGTGCCCCAGTTATCCACCCCCTGTGAGTGGGTCCCTGCCTCACCTGGGTCATGTTGCACTGTCAGGAGAGGTGGCTATTGATGGGTCAGTGGTTGTTGGGTGCGCTTGTGCACCATTGTTTAGATGGTGTGTTCAATCGCCTTGATCCTCTGATGGAGATTGTCTCTCTCCTGACCCTGGGACTCTGGGTGGTTGCCAGGCTCCTCACCGTACAGGGTGGGTACGTCCTTGTAAGGTAGAAAAGGGGCCTCCCCCACCCCACCCCATGGGGAGGTCATTTGGTGCTGCCGCAGGCGCAGCCACCTGTTGACCCAAAGGGGAGGGCATACTGGTTGAGCCTGCCATGCGGGCCCCCAATGGGAGGCCATCCTAGCCCTTGTGAGGCTGTCCATCCCCCGCCACCCAGCACCAGGGCCCAGGGGGTCCTCTGGCCCCGTGGCCACCGAGGGATCCATTTCCAATGACGAGTGCCCAGGCACCCGGGGACTGCCCTTCTGATCCTGGTTACCCCTGCTGGAGGCCCTCCTTGCTGGCCCCGTGGGCTTGGGGTCATCCAGGAATCGGGCAGGGGAGGCAATTCCATGTCCCTCCTGCCTCGGCCACAACCCGGCCGACGCCAGCCCACCACCTCTCGCAGGGAGATCACCCATTTGGCCCAGAGGGGGTGGAGGGCCACTAGCCCATAGTCGCCAGTATCAGGGGTTGCCCCCCGGCATGCACACACACACACCCGTCGCAAGCTCACTCAGCAAGATCTCACACCCTGCTAGCCTATCATGGAGAGGGGCATCCCCCCCCCATGTCCTGGGGCCCTCCTGGCCATGCATGATAAGGGGCTCACCCAGAGGGGTGCCTGGCCTGAACACCACAGTACCTGGGGTGGGGGAGCTTCCGGTGCCACTGCCGCTGTGGAAGCCCCTGTCTTCCAGGTGCCACATCGCCACTTACATGTGGCGGTGGCAGCCTTCTTTTTGTCTTTCCTCATGCCTGGGGAAGGGGAGGGGTAAGGCTGAATTCGGGCCCTGCTTTCTGGTGTGCCCGTCAAGGCCTGCAACTCTTCCCCAGCGGGTGGGCTTCGGTGCGGTGAGGGTCCCTCAGCAGGCCGACACTGTGCAGGCCCTGAAGCAACCCAGTCCTTTGATGCTGCAGGAGCAGCTCTTGTGCTCCTGCTTTCTCTTCAGCTCCAGCCCACAACTGAGGCTGGAGCCATGCAGGATGCGGAGGTGGGCTCCGCCCAGTACCATTATTTGGATGGCGTGTTCGATCGCCTTGATCCTCTGATGGAGATTGTCCCTCTCCAACCCTGGGGCTCCGGGCAGTTGCCAGGCTGCTCGCCGTACAGGGCCAGCACGTCCCTGTAAGGTAGAAAAGGGGCCTCAGCCTGGTGCTAATTGACCCACATGACCTAATTGGCCCTATCACTAGCCACAGGGATTCCCGCCTGCCGTGGCTTGTGTGGCCGCTTTTCCACCTCCAGGGTCTTGCAACCCTGAGGGCGGGAAATCAATCCCTGTCCCACCTCCTCTCCTAGGCGGGCGCGGCAAGGAGCCCGCCGCCCGCCCTCCCCCCCTCTGGGGCGGGGCGGAGGCAATATTGAGTCAAACCAATAATCCATATAGCTCAGCATCTTGCCTACAACAGTGGCCAGCTTCAGTTGCTGTTGCTGGTAGTTAATACCTCCGTCCGGGCTTTCACCTGGAGTGGGCAGGGCTATGCTTCTCCTTATGGAGCATCATGAGGTCCTGATGCTCCATAGGGGCGGAGCCGCTTCAGAAATGGGGTGGGTCAAAGGAGCCGTCACACTGCCTTTCTGACATAACCACACCTCTCATGTAGCGTCATTGGGTGCCTTTAAACAGACAGTGCCCACAGCTCTTCTCCGCCTCACCCCCGTAGTCCGTCCATGTAAAGGCAGGACGCTAGATGTACAGATGGAGCAGAAGCAGAGCAGGTGATGCCTGCTCTGCTCCAGCCCTGCTAGCGAGCGGGCTGTGCACACCTGGGACACCATCTGGAAGCAGAGCTGCGGTCTAGCTACTCGGCAGACAGCTGCTGCAGCTCCACTCCTGGCAAGGGACTGCCCCAGGCAACACGCAGCAGCCTAGAGCAGGGCTGCACGACATACGGCCCCCAGGGCCGGCCGCATGTGGCCTGCCAAAACATTCTTTGCGTCCCGCTTGCAAGTGTGTTTGTTTCCATTGTGTGTGCAGCCCGGACTTTGTGTGCAGGCATGTGATCAAGTCATGTGTTTAATTGAGCAAGTGCCCAGCCTCTCCTTTTTTCTTGCTTGTTGCTGCCTGCTCCTGATTGAACTCTCCCACCTCCTCTAATTGACAGTAAGCCAATTAGAGGCGCTGTCCAGGTCCCCTATTCCTCCTTGCGCTACCCACCGCTGCTTGAAACTTCTCTGTGTGCTCCTTTACCACCCGCCCGTTTCCTTCTGCCACCACCGCTAACTGCATGCAGGGTGGCCCCTTTTCGAGCATTCTTGGCCAAGCATGGAACTAAGTGAGGCAGCCCCAACCCCTCCGCTCTTACCTGGTTGAGTTGTTGGGCCATGTGGGCACCGGCAGCTCAGTTCACTCCCAATGCCTGCCACATTCTCAGATGCTGCCTTACTTGCTGCCCGGGTCTGGGGGCAGGGGGAGTCCCGCCGTGGGGACTGGTGGCTAGGTCCGTACCTCGAGCACGTGGCAACCTCTGCAGCCACTTTCTTATTGTCTGAGATTGGGCGAGGGGGTAGCCCCCCACAGATGGCTTGCGCCGGGCAGCCTCTGCGCCTGGTTCATATTGGGGGGGAGGAGGAAAGATGAGCCCGAGTACCTTCAAAAAGATGAACTCCATCGAGGGAGGGAAGGGGTTTCTGGCATGGAGGCTCAACGGGACCCTGTGTTCTCCACATTTTGGGGTGTGGGTGTGTGTGCCAGATATGACTTGTCATGTGGCTTGGGACATGGCTTGCTTTGCTCCTGTGCAATTTGCAGGGTGTGTGTGTGTGGGGGCAGATATGACTTGCCATGTGGCTTGGGGCAGGGCTTGCTTTGCCCTTGTGCAGTTTGCAGGGTGTGGGTGGGGTGTGTGTGTGTGCCAGAATTGACTTGTCATGTGGCTTGGGGCAGGGCTTGCTTTGCCCCTGTGCAGTTTGCAGGGTGTGTGTGTGTGCCAGATTTGACTTGTCATGTGGCTTGGGGCAGGGATTGCTTTGCCCCTGTGCAGTTTGCAGGGTGTGTGTGGGGTGTGTGTGTGTGTGCTAGATTTGACTTGTCATGTGGCTTGGGGCAGGGCTTGCTTTGCCCCTGTGCAGTTTGCAGGGTGTGTGGGTGGTGGGGGTGTGTGTGTGCCAGATCTGACTTCTCATGTGGCTTGGGGCAGGGCTTGCTTTGCCCCTGTGCAGTTTGCAGGGTGTGTGGGTGGTGGGGGTGTGTGTGTGCCAGATCTGACTTCTCATGTGGCTTGGGGCAGGGCTTGCTTTGCCCCTGTGCAGTTTGCGGGGTGTGTTTGTGTGTGCCAGATTTGACTTGTCATGTGGCTTGGGGCAGGGCTTGCTTTGCCCCTGTGCAGTTTGCAGGGTGTGTGGGGGTGTGTGTGTGTGCCAGATATGACTTGCCATGTGGCTTGGGGCAGGGCTTTCTTTTCCCTTGTACACTTTGCATTTTTATATTTGGTGGAAGAGGACTTTTGTGTTAAAATAACTATGGAGCACAGGACATGTGTTAAAATAAACATAGTTTTTATTTTATAAAGAAAATGAATTGCATTTTATTGTTACTGAATATTTATTTGTACAGCCTTGGAGTAGCCCTGTTGCCCCTTCCCAGTGTAATCTCTGATGACTTTTTACATTCTCACAAGTTATGCAAATTAGGGGTGAGGACATGCAAATTAGGGGCTGGACCCTATGCGGCCCAGTGTGGGGCCCAAACCAAATATTCTGGCCCTCAGAATGAATCAAGTTGAGCACCCCTGACCCTAGAGCATCAGTGATCTGCTCGCAGCTCTATGGTGTGGAGGAGGGGGCACCATGCAGGTGGACTGCAGGCCGTGGCAGCTGCTACGTCTGATTAAATCCAGCACAAGCAGGGCTGCATGTGGGGGACGTGGGGCTGGCCACCCCAAGAACAGGTCTGGGGTTAGCCACCCCCAGGTCCAATGATGCTCCATAGAGGCGGGCCACATCGGAAAAGGGGCAGGAAAGACCAATGGCACCCCCACCTCCCAGCCATTTCTGCTGTGGCTGACTCCTGCCACCCCCAGAAGCCTTGATTTCTCCACGTTACTGGGTGAACCTAGCTGACCCAGAGAAATCAGCACTTCCTCCCAAGCCCGGAGATTCTGGGTCAAAACCAGAGAAGGCAACCTCAGTTGCTGATCCCATTTTAAAAACTGTTGAATACCTACTCATACCCTCGCTCCATTCACATTAGAAACCTTGGTCTGCTATTGCACACAGCCTTTTGCCATTTCATCTCTGTTCTTATTAGGGATGGGAATACTAATTTAGTATGAATACGAAAGTGCACTCAGGCTGTGTTTTCACCTGCAGCGGCAGCGGCGGCGGTGGCGGCAGCGGCAGAGGACGACGCAGCAGCGTGAAGGAGCCGGCCGACGGGAGAAGAGCCAGTGCGAACAGGGATCTGCCGCGGCTTCTCTCGCACACGCCAGGGCGCAAAATCCTGCCCTGACGTGCGCAAGAGATGCTGCGGCAGATCCCCGTTCACACCGGCTCTTTTCCCGTCGGCCGGCTCCTTCACGCTGCTGCGTCTTCCCTCATCCCTTCTGCTGCCGCCGCTGCCGCCACAGGTGAGAACGCAGCCTCAGTCAGGCACTTTAGTATTAATTCTTAGCTTCCATTCTGTTCTTTGTGACAGTCTTCTGTTTGATATGTATTTTTGCAGGTTATTCTATAACAGTATTCCATCAATCCATTTTAGCTGAGGTCTTCCTATATGTCAAGTTCCTGATGAATTGCTATTCAAAATGTGTTCCTGAGAATCCCAAATTTTCAGACGAACTCAGCATGTTGGAGAAATGGGAGCTGAGCTGTTTTTTAAAAAATTCAACCCAGACAGAGGGGGCTGAGAGTTACGTCAAAAATAAAATTAAAATATGGCATAACCTCACCACTGAAATACAACCCCCATGTTTTATTATTGTGGATCATGGGGCAATTACAACATCAGGAGTGGACTATGGCTGCCAATCGATTTAAGACCCTCATCCTGCTAATGTTTATGCATGTGCTGCACACGCTTAAACCCAGTGCAGTGCTATTTATTTCAGAGGGATTATATGGCGGTAACTCTTTGTAAGACACAGGTGCAGGGACATAGGTGGGAAAGAGAAGATGTTGATCAAGAACGGAGGCACACCACTGCTCTTACAAAAAGTACAATGGAATAATATACTATTGGAGGAGGACAGAGAGAGCGACTGAGTCCTATCTGGTATAAATCAGTGTAAGAACATAAGAAGTGCCATACTGGATGAGACCAATACTCCAACATGCTCAACATCCTGTCTCTGATAGTGGCCGTTTTCGGTTGCTTCCGAGGGTGTTTTTAAGTGAGAAGGCCCCACACAAGAACCGCCTGTCCCTGCATGAGGCCCGTCTCATCCGAATGTCGGGGAGGGTGGTGCATGTTCCCACCCCCACGCATCTCTGCCCCTCACGCACAGGGCTTTTGGTAAAAAGCCGGAGTGCCCCGTGCACGGACGGGGCGGCTGTGTGTGGGGACGCTCATGTGAAGTGCTCCTCTGCACACGGTGCCCACTTGCCCGCCCCCTGCAACAGGCCCCCCCCCCCGCCCTGTCTCCTCTAAAAACACCCAGAGATGTGCCCAACAGGTCATAATGGAGTGATCCAGTCACTGCTGCTCAGCCCCGGCTCCCGACAATCAGAGGTTAGGTCCCCTGACCAATTTCACTGACAGCCACTTATGGACCTATCCAATCCCTGTTTAAACCCAGCTATGCTGGGGTTAACGACATCCTCTGGCAGAAAAGATAGCACTGAATGCAGCCCCATTAACTTTAGGAAAGATGTAGTCCCTTGGTTTTACAAAAGCTACAATATGTGTTGCTATATATCACGCAAAGACCTGGTCCAGAACCTCTGTTTATTGCTTAGTATATGATAGTTAATTTTCCATGTTGGAGTGTTTTTACTGAAGTAAACTCTTAAAACACTGGCTGTTTTCTAGAAGGTTATGTAAGATTAAGAAATCTGCCTTTGGGGCTTATTTTACCTAAAAGCACCCTTTTAATATAGTGGAGGATGGGAAAGTTCTTATTTGCTCAAATAGAAATGCATTACTGTATTGTATGTGCTCATATAGACATGTCTTGGGGTACAGCCGGGCACATAACACACAGCCCTGGCTCCATTTCCCCCTTCTCTTGCACTGCCTGCATTCTGGTGGTTATTTATGGGCATTTTCTTCCCCCTTTAGTGGAAGAGAACTATTAGGCCTAAGTGCGCAGTCCATCATATGATGTAAAGGGCTGTCTGATACAGAAAGCCAGGCTGGCCTGATGCATCAAGTCTGGTGTTAGAAATCAGTTGTAAAGGCTACTGCATTTCCCATCACTTAATCCTTTTTTGTTTGGGAGGTAGAGCTCATTTATCTACTGTCCTCAGGATCATAGGCCCTCAGAAAAAAAGACCTTCCCGGATAAGCCGATGTAATTTTCCAGTTTCCCCCCCCAAAGCAGCTAGAATTTTTATTCTACATTAACTAACTTGCTTTTGCCTCCAATGTTTGTAGCATTGATGCAATCTGCAATACTGAGCTCTCCTTCTCTCACGTTACCACATCTGCAGTCTGTCTGCCATGCAACATCTCCTTTGTTATTGTACAGCCTCAGATGCATTCCAATCCTTATCCATTCCTGTCTCTTGCCTATGCCTACTGGTTTAAAGAGTTTTGTGAGTCTAAGGGCGCTTTTAAACGATCCCGCTTACAAGCGGGATCATTCATTCTGCCACATCTCCCCCCCGCCTTCCTCTCTACGACGTGTCTGATGTTCAGAAGAGTATCAGACACGGCATAGAGAGTATGTGCGCATGTGCCTCCTTCTGCGCATGCGCATTCTTCTGCGCATGTGCACTCTGCCAGGGAACCCGGAAGTGCGGGTTAAAGTCAGCACATCGGTGATCCGCCTTGAAGGGGGCAGGATCGCTGGGCTGGCTTGACGTGGGGGAGACTCGGCTGCACTCCGCGTCGGGCATTTAAACGGATGGTGTCAATGGCGGCTGTTAAAGGGCTCAGCCGCCATTTCCGTCTTGTTTAAAAGCGCCCTAAGGCAGGGGTGACAATGGTGTAGCTATAACAGGGATAGGAGGTGCAGTTGCCCCAGGACTCAAATGCCTGTGTGACCCACGCTCCCTGATACTGCTGCATGCCCGGTGATTGGGCGAGGGACCGATGGGGGCGGGCAGGGCCAGCATTCCATCGTCTACACCAGAACCTATTCCAGCCTACTTCTGTCTCTGTAGGGTGGGGAACCTTTTCACTCCTGGGTCACTTTGAAAATTAGTGCAAGCTCCATGGGCCGGACAGGACATGGGTGTGGGATTGCTTATGGTCTGTATTCAGGATAGGGATGGAAGAGGCGGGTCTGGATCATGCATCTGCGCCATGGATCCATCCCCCTCTCCTTGACTGCATGCCCTCATCTCTGCTCCCTTTCGTGAGTTCACTCTTCCAGTGCTTGAGGGTAGCGATGGACTGCATCCAGCGGCCAGATCTAGGAATGGGGGAAGGAGCCAAATAAAAATCAGCCATGGGACAAATTTGGCCCACAAGCCAGAGGTTTCCAATCTGGAACTCTACCCCAGTGTAAGCTATATAAGCAAATGTGCAATGGGGCTGTTTGTCAAAGAAGCGTAACTACAATCTCCCGACAATTCTGCTGCCTTCCCATTCATTTCAGGATTCAGTTCAAAATGGTGCTTTATTTTATCTATTTTATTTATTTATTTATTTATTTATTTAATAACTTCTATCCCGCTCCCTCCGGCCTTATCATATGACAGCTCGGGGCAACTCACAAAACCTTTACAAACAATATAATAAAAATACATGGAAGGGTTACTAAAACAATAGAAACAACAACAAAAAGAGGTAAAACCACTGGCAACCCCCCCCCCTCACTCCTCCCCTCCCCCAAAGGCCCGAACGAACAGCCAGGTCTTACAGGCCCGACGAAAGGCCAACAGGCTGGGAGCCAGGTGAGCTTCCTCTGGGAGGGATTTCCACAGCCGCGGTGCAACCACCGAGAACGCCCTCTCCATCGTGGCCCCCTGGTTCACCCGGGGGACCTCCAAGAAGGAGCCCCCGGTAGACCACAGAGGTCACTCCATGGCCTGGGGAGTGAGGCGGTCTCTCAAATAGGAGGGGCCCAGACCATGTAGGGCTTTAAAGGTAAAGCCAGCACCTTGAATTGGGCCCGGAATGCTATAGGCAGCCACTGGTGTAATGTGCTCCCTACAGCCCGTCCCCATCAGGAGATGGGCCCCCCACGTTCTGCACCAGCTGCAGCCTCCGAGTCGTCGACTCCTTTGACCCATGGATTTTTGTTGGCTTATTTCACAGAGCCCCTCTGCTTATTTGGCACTCCCCTACCACAGCAAAGCCATTGCTGATACAAGAGCCGCCTACTCTGCAGTTCCTGCTGTCCAGAGCAGCCTCTTCTAACGACGCCACCTCACCAGCTCTTCATTTCATTGCAACTCACCAATCTCCCCTAGCTAAGTTTCTTCATTTCCTTTTCTGCTGTTACGTGTTTGATTATTTTCAG
This sequence comes from Sphenodon punctatus, assembly GCA_003113815.1. NCBI lineage: Eukaryota > Metazoa > Chordata > Lepidosauria > Sphenodontia > Sphenodontidae > Sphenodon > Sphenodon punctatus. Next base: position 5,835,548 of record QEPC01005433.1, on the reverse strand, counting down.
TGGCACTGCCTAAGGCCCCAGATCTACACAGAGCTGTTTAATTGCTCCAAACATGAGTAGCACGTATGAGTCATTACAGGATCAGAGCCGGGTTCTCTAAAGCGTCGTGGGATACAGATTTTAAGAGTCCGAGCAGCATATAGGTCTGATTTTGCAAATGCGTATATCAGTAATTGTGTGAGTAGTTTTGTTGAATTCACTGGGACTACTCGTGTGTGTAATGATTCTTTGTATGAGTCAAGGTTTGCAGGCTGAGACTTAATGTCATATTCTATTATCACAGTTTGTCATTTCCCTTTTACAAGCTTGGATCTGTCTATAAGCTACAGTTGGAAATAGTAAGTGGAAAATTTAACTCCAGCCCAGTCATGTTTCTATTACTATTTACATACGACTACATTGGAACTGTATAAACACACCACTTTGTATTAACACACCACTTTGACCACAAAAGTGGAGAGTATTAGGCTGGTTTGAGAATAGTAAATTAGGAGCAAACCTAATGCAAACATAAGCCATGAAAACAAACAAACCTTTTCTCCTGCTCTGGTTCTCAATTTTTTGACAAGGCCTTTGTCTCTCATTTTAGGAAGGAAAATGAAAGATATTAGCATTATTCTTTTTTTATTTATTTATTGAAATTTCTACCCCACCTTTCCCCTAAAACTCAGGGTGACTTACATAACAAAAAACCCATGCATCATAAAAATACAATAAAACTCCATTTAAAAATCTAATTAAACAAGCCACACACACCCTAAACCCTCCCACCTCAACCTGTAACCTCACCTGCCAAATGCTTTGCAAAAAGGGAAGGTTTTGCACTGCCTCCAGAAAATGCTCAGATTCTGACGGACCTCCGGGGGAAGGGAGTTCCATAACACAGGGTATTTTCAGAAATTGGGTCTACCATGCATTGACCCAATCCAGGGTAACGGCCGCCACCCTACCCCAGCATAGGCCAATACCCAGAACAGACATGACAGTGCGCCTTACCACACTTTGCCTCGAACTGTGGTAGCCCTTACCACAGGCTGTTCCCTGCAATTTTCCGAGATCACAACTGGTGGTAATTGTTATCACAGTTTGGGGCAAAGCGTGGTGAACATCTGGTGGCCGCTGAACAGAAGTGATAGTGGTTGTGACCCCGAGGTAGGGTTAAGTGTGGTAGCATCACTTCTGAAAATACCCATAGAGGCAGCAACCGAGAACACCTCTCTGTGGGCCATTGTCATATTAACAAGATTAGCAGGGGGTACCCACAGGAGGGTGCTCCCAGCCAACCACAGGGGTCACAATGGAGCATGGAAGGGCAGGCGGTCTCTCAGATGTGTGCGGCCCAGGCCGTTTAGAGCTTTTCAGGTCAGAACCAGCACCTTTCATTGTGCCCGGAAGGCTATGAGGAGCCAGTGCCGATTGTAGAGCACCAGTGTAATGTGCTTATGGTGACGCACCCCGAAAGGAGTTGGGCCTCCACATTCTGCACCAGCTGCAGCATTGGGACAGTCACCAAGTCCAGCAGCCCCATGTAGAGCACATTGCAGTAGTCTAGCCTCAAGGTGACGAAAGCATGGATGATGGTGGCCAGATCGGAGTCAGAAAGAAAGATGCCCAGGCTGGAGCCCCAAGGGCCAAGGACAAAGGTCCTGCTACAGTCATGATGTCACAATGCTTAGAAGGCATGGGGCCAGAGGGAGGCAACCACACCATCTTGCACCCCCATCCCGGCACCATTTTGTCAATGTGACCCCCAGACAAAATAGATTCCCCACCCCAGACGAAATGGGAAAGGTGCATTTTGCAAGTTGCCCTGAGGGTCTGCCTTAATCCAGGCTCTAGAGGACGAATTTGAGTCCAAGTAGTACGTTCCAAGGTCAAAGATCCCCTTTTGGAAAATGCCTTGCCTTTAGCTTGCCAGCATCTGCTTGGCTGCATTGTCAGCTTGATTATAAAGGCAGCTGCCCGAGATGAAATTTCTGAAATTTGCATGACCCAGGATAGGAAAATTGCCAGGAGGGTTTACTGTGTCAGTCAGCTGGGGTTGTTGCCATAGACCTGTGTCTGCCTTACATGAAGGCTACATGGCTAGGGTTAAGAGGAGAGGGAAACCGTCCTTTTCCAGACTTTTTATTGATTGATTTCCCCCCCAATTTATATCCTGCCCTATCCTTCAGGCTCAACTTATGGCTATGACATATGAAGATATATAAAATAGATATACATACATAAAACCAATTTAAAATCCCCTACCTCCAATCTCCCCAAGCCCTATCCCTTCCTGCCAAATGCATGGCCAAATAAATAGGTTTTACGTTGCCTCGGAAAAATTCTCAGACTTGGGCTTTGGTGACCCTCTAGAGGAAGGGAGTTTCATAGTTCCAGAAAGAGAGAACCCTTCTCTGCATGCCCTTACTGCATGGACGTGACATGTTGATGAGCCATGCAAGAGGGCAATCCCAGCTGACCTCACTGGGGCCATGATTCACAAAGCGGTTACTACAGACTAGCCCCATTGAAGCCCACACTTTGTGGTTTACGAACTTGGATTGATTTGGACAGACATCAATGCTCAGAGAATTTTTCTAACTAATTCCAAGTCAGACAAGTTCCCCCGCACCTCTGGGGTAATTTCTCTGTTTCAGATATACTGGTACCTTGTATAGGAAGCTCCTCTAATTACAGTTGGACTCCTGGTGGAGAATTTTTATTTCAGCGGTACTGTGGGCGTGAGTAGATCACTTGAATGTTGAGAGCCGCTATTTTAATAGGGGCCATAAAATTCTGTTGTGAGTTCCCTTTTTGCTGCTGTGGAAGGAGTCAATTAGCCCTATTCCCAGTGACATCATTATGTGCAAGCAATGAAATAAACAGAAGAGCCATGTTACTTTGTGCTCCTCTAGAAACCAAGGCTGAGGGAATTAAAGACGTAGCAATGGAGGATTGTTTACATTTCTGAATGTGCTACAAATAAAAGAAAGTTGGATTAATAAGGAAAACTTGGATGAGAATAATAGCCCCCTACTTAAATAGATACCTTAGCCGGACATTTCAAGATTCCCACCACTGTAGTATATATGTTTGGATTTAACATGTATAAGAATGCCTTAATACAAAGTCTGCAGAGCGTGTGGTTGCCATGTTAGTCCCAGATGTAAGAGATGGAGACAAAGTAGTTCAGATGGTCTCTTGTCTTTTATTGGATCAACGTCTGTCGGTGAGAGTGTGCCAGCTTTAAGCACCTCTTTCATGGCTGCCTCCCAGGAAAAGCCCTTGAGAGGACAATGAGGAGATGATGGAATGACAAGAAATTAAGCTGAATGAGAAGCAGGAGAGCGTCTGTCTGTCTTTATACACTTGGAATGTTGGGAGAGGTGTGTGTGTGCAAGTGTGTGATGGGGTAGGGCCTATTTGTTGGGTTGGAGCTTATTGGCCAAGGGGGTGGACCTTGTCCCTCTTTGGCCACTGGAAATATTGGGCGGTATGTTCAAAGATGCCTACAGCCACAGTCTCAAAAGTACTTATTCATAAGTCCCACAAAAGCCATTTACATGTAAGCAGTGCCAGAATTGCAGCCTTAGGGGCTCTGGAGTGCACTTGGCAAAGAAAGTAAATGAGACATTGTCACGGGGGAGGGGTCTAAACAGGGGAAAGGGCCACACACCCTGCACATACACACTGCTCTGCACGTTTACGTACGGCTCCCGGTTGCCCGTCAGGATAGAATGTGGGCCGCTCAGTATGCTTGCGCACCTAGAGCAAGGGCCCCTATCATCATAGGGCTCAGAGC
>QEPC01005433.1:5771463-5826097 GCA_003113815.1 Sphenodon punctatus | reverse complement strand
AACACTTAGCTTAGGCTATGGGCCAGTCTTTCCACAGGCATCCGCTCTGATCACCGGCTCAGAGCTCACTAACCAGGTGCCTTATAAGGAGCCAGCTCCACCCCCTGCGTGCGTCCGTAGGCGTTCTGAACGCCGCAGGGGGGGGCGTGGCTCCGCTCCGTTTTGCTCCCCTCCAGGTGCAGCGTCAGCTGATGCCGTCCCCGGCTGACTCTGCAAGCGTGCAGAGCGGCGCGGCGGGGGGCGTGGTGCCGCCGCGCCGTCTGTATTCCCCACTTTCTGTGTTGGGCTAGGGGCGGGCGGCCCCGCTGCGATGGGGGAGCCGGGGCCTGTGTGCCTCCGGAGCCGGCGGTGGAGGGGCGGGCGGCCGGCCGCGGCGGCTGACAGACATGGGGTGCTTTCTGACATGCATTAAAGTGCACTTAGGAGTTCAGGTGGCAGGATGTACATGCAAATTAGGCACAGCTTTGATAACGTCGGAAAGGTGCGCCACGCATGACTGAAGCTTTCCAGTGCACTGAAAAATGTGCTGTACTGAGCTGCAAAATCCAGTTTGGTATAGTGCATTTGTCAGTGCCCTGAAAAGCTTCAATCATGCACAGCGTGCCTTTCCAACATTATCAAAGCTGTGCCTAATTTGCATTCATGCCCTGCTGCCCGAACTCATAAGTACACTTTAATGCACGTCAGAAAGTGCCCATAAGCTTCTAGATTTTTGAAACTCCCAGGCTGAGTTCTCACTGGTGGGCTTTCTTTTCTGTTACATTCAAAACACCTTTATTGTTCTCTGACTCTCCGCCTTTGTAGTTAGAGGTAGTCAGATATGTCCTTTAGACGCACACTCTTGGTAGTGGGGAAAGGTTTATGCCTCCAGGAAAGGGATAGTTTGAAGCAAAACTGAATATAAAGAAATTATTATATCACATTCTAGCATCTGATTATATTAAAGACTGCCAGGAGTCAACTGGCTTTGCTGCTGTCCTTGTAATCAGAGCTTAACTGTGGCAGGCGGCCGGGTAGCTACCATGGAGCAAGGGGGCTCAGTTGAGCCCGAGTCCTGGACTTTTTGGTAGGTCCTTTGCAAAAGGTCAGAGGACCTCAAGGAAATTTTCAGAATGGGCTGGGGAAGGAGCAGGGCCAATACTCTGCCTCCACCTACTCTGAAAGTTTTCTAGCAGCGCTCAGACTGCTTGCAAAGGGCCCACCAAGAAGGACGTTTTCAGAATAGCAGAGGGTGGGTTGCTGGCTCCATCCCCACAACCTTCCTGGCAGGCTTGCTGCCACTCTGAGGGCGCTCACTAGCTTCACTGGGAGCTAGGGTGGCACTACCACCTTTGTGGCGGGAGGCAAAGACTGGCTAGGTAGGAGTCCCTTTGAGGGGGCCACGGCTTAGGGAGACCCTTGCCCTTGGGACCTAAGCTCAGGGCTGGCACAGCCTTGGTACACCACTGCCTGGTGGCAGCCCTGGCATCTCCTCAAGCCTGTCACTGCTGCTGCTCTGCCAGACTGCAACCCATCCAGAAAAGGATTGATAGGGGCTGAGGCAGGAGCCAAAGTCTGCGGCACCCTCATTGCAGGCACAAGAGCTGGGAGTGTTGGAGTCTGCAGCAAAGTCAGGGGAACCGGCGTTGGCATCTGGAGCAGGAACTGGAGCTGGTGTCAGTGTCTGGAGCTGGAACTGGGGTCAAGGCTGCTGCGTGGAGGTCCAGGTCTCCATCTGGAAGCTCTCCAAAGTTTCTGAAGCCCTCAAACTTCTGCAGGAGCACCCTGCCCCACTCCAGGCAGGCCCAGCTCAGGGTCTCCCCTGAGAGAAGGCTAATCATCAACCCCTAAGGTTGCACTTATGTATATTTTTCCGGGCCACTTATGAAACATACATGTTGCAGGGCTTGCATTGACACCTATGGCACCAATGCAGGCCCTGCAACATGTATGTTTCATAAGTGGCCTGAAAAAATATACATAAGTGGCAACCCTATCAACCCCACAAGGATAACATTTGTGGGGTAGGTATGGGACCAACACCCAAGGTAAAGCCAGCAGTGGGCTATGAAGTCTCCACACTGCCAACGGTCCCCACAGAAGCAGGCGGGCAGAGACTTGGGGAGCATGCGCAAGAGCACACAGGGCCTACGGTGGAGAAAATTATAAGGGTCACAGGGTGAAGGGCATCCAGGAGGTGGGGTTTTAAGGAGAAGGGCATCACAATCAGGGATGGAGGACGAGACAGAAAGGGGAATAGGAGACAAGACTAAGAACAAGGACTAGAGGAGAGGCAGAGATAGGAAAAAAGCATAATGACTTGGGAACTGAAAACATAGACCAAAAGCAGCAGGGCAGGGCAGGGCAGGGCAGGGCAGGGGGAGATTGAGAGAGTTGTTTCACCTAGTTTCCTGGTGCTACCAAACAGCCTTTTATGCTGGCTGGCACCCAACCAGGAAGCTGGGAGGCTGTCAGGGTTGACACCCACAGACGGCGCTTCCCTGTAGGACACTGGGCTCCGGCCCGAAGACGCGCAATGCCGGTTGCTAGGCAACCGCGGCCGCCGCAGCATCCTGACTCACAGCCGGGAAGGCGGCGCCAGGACTCAGGAAATGCTGGAAACGCGGCGCCGCAGGTGCCCCTGGTTGCTGGGCAACCAGGGACACAGCTGCGGCGCAGCGCACAGCTGGAGGGCCGGAGGCGGAGCTTGTAAATTGCAAAGAGGCATCACTTGTGGAAAGAGGATAGACAGTATAAAAGCTTTGCTAGCCCTCTCTTCCTTGCCGGTAATCTTATGAGAGGCTGGCCCCTTGTTCTGTTGTGGATCCTAGAGAGAAGTGGTGTCTTGGAGTATCTTGTGGAAGAAAGAGTTGCGCTTGAGTGGGTGAGAGTGTGAGAGTGTTGACAGGTGAATCAGAGAGTGCTGTGTCCAAAAGTGCACGTAAGTACATCTCCCCCTTCCCCAGAACCGCACCTCCCGGCATGTGTGAGACTCAGGGGGATTCAGACGTTCTGATTTTTGCGATTTTTTTTAAAAAACGAATGTTTCATGCATGTCTGAACACATAAATTCGATTAAATGCGGTCAATATCGCACTAAAGAAATCCGACTTTCAAAGCTACTCAAACCTACCTTTTTGCTGTCCGTTTTCAATAAATCCGCACTTAACAGCAGTGTGAAAGCAACATCGTACTGGTTTTAACTGGTGTGAAATCTTTTCTGATGTGAATGCAACCGTGCTTCCAAGTGCGCTGTTTTACTCCTGCCCCTACCGGAAGCAGTGAGACCAGCTGGAGCCCTGTAGTTGCCTCGCTGGGTGCAGGCTGCAGCCAGCTTCTCCCCAAAAAAGTTCTTCCCCTCCATGCTTCCCGTCCCTTTCAATCATCTGCCTCTGCCTCTGCCGTAGTGCTGCAGCAGTAGCAGCAGCGGGATACCGGAAAGAAACCAGGGAGAGAAGCAGCGCGCCTCACTATGCGAGGGGCTTCTTTCCAGCAGCCTCAGGCTCTCCCTCTTTACTCCCTGATCCCCCCCCCCCCCCCCCGTCTAGAAGTCCCGTGCAGGAAAGCAGGGGGCACCCCCTCCGATCGGACTGCGAGATAAAGCAGAAGGTTGCTACCTTGCAAGCAACGTTCTTTGAGTTGGCTCCGAACATTCTCATAACTGGGTTGTGCATGTTCACCCTATTCAAATAATAGACCACATGATGGTCTCAGCTTCTCTAGTATAAAAAGCACTCTACCCTTCAGAATGACCATTCCTTCCAACCCTTTCTAAACATACAAGGAAAAAAAATCCATGTTGGCTGGAAGGTTGTGTGTTGTGAGAATGTTTAGAGCCATCTCAAAGAATGTTGTTTACAAAGTAGCAACCTTCTGGCTCCCCACAGGCCACTTCCTGTAATTGAACCGCACTGAGCAGCCGGGTAAGCGCGCACTACAAGAAGGTCTGAATGCATTATTTCGCTGTACTTAAAAACGGTATGGCATGCATGTGAATGCAACAGGACTTGTTAACAGCGAACTATTGAGAACCAGTTTTTAAAAATCCAGATAATTGCTGCACGTGTGAATTCGCCCTCAGTGTGTGTGCATGCAGATCATTCCCCTCCCCTTCAGCATGTCCCCCCACAGCAATCCCCCGCCCCCCCCAGACCTGGGACTTTCACTATGGGAGCAAGTGTTCCTGAACTCTTTCCATGAGTGACCGTTCATGCAAGAGTGAGTAGTACCCTTTCCCTTGTCGCCTCCCTATTCCCAGGGAACTGCCCTCTCCGTCCAGTGATAATCTGGGTTGCTCTTGGTACCTGAGAGAAAGCCCACACAAGATCCTGAGGGCACTTACCTTTCGAGAGACTCGTTTCCAGTTCGGAGTCGGAGCAGGTACCCTTCCCCTATATCCCAATCTCCCTTCCTCCCCCCGGTGGCCCCTAACAGTGGTGTGGCAAGGGCAAGAGACAGACAGGAGGGGGTGTGGCAAGGGCACTGCAGGAAGTCCTCATGGAGGGAGCAGCTGGGTCTCACACAAGGTGAAGCAGTGGTGCCGCAGACCCAGCCACTGCACCAAGAGTCCTGGGGGTGAGGGTTCAGGACCTGGGTCCTGACACTTCTGATTGTCAGACCCTTCCTCCAGGGTCCTAGGGTTTGGGGGAGGGTGTGTTTAGGGGCCAATCGACGCGCCCATACGTGGGGGATCCCACAGAGGCGACAGCGCCCCAGAGACAGCCCTGCCAGCACAACCTGCCATAGCAGCGCCGCTGGAGCCAGCACAGGGAGCTTGTGCACCGCCGCTAGCAACACAAGCGGCGGCGGGGCCCAGCAGTGCAACAGAGAGCGTTCCACCCCACCCAGGCACGTCACACTCCACCCCCATGGCCACACTCCCCCCCCAGCCATGGCGCTCAGAGCGCCTGCGCCAGCGTTCCCTGCAGCTCACAGGGAGTAAAAGGAGCGCACAGAAACCCCACCTTTGCCGGTGATCAGTGCCCTCTGCCTGTGAGACTGGCCCTTGACCTTCTAGGTGTCGTGATCATGAGCGGACCTTTGAAAGAAAACACAGAGAGAGAGAGAGCGGAAGTGTCTTGTGAGTACTGTGCGTTATCTGTGTCATTCCTATCCTTGTTTCCTCATCTGGGTGGCCTGGGTTTTCCCCTTATGTGTGTATCTTATCCCCACCTTCCCTGTCCTTTGGGTCTCCCACACCTGCCCCCCTCTCCACACCTCCTAGTTCCCGAACCCTTGGCCCTGGTTCTGGTGTAGGAGGTGGTCTGGTGTTGCATCTTTGTGTGGCTGCATTCCCTGTTGTGGGACAGGCATTGCGCTTCGCCTCCCTGTGATGATCTAGGCTGGGGAATTATACATCCCATACGCCAGTTACGATCCTGAGGGACATATTACAGGCGAGTGCCAGTTGCCTTTGGGGGTCCGCACCCTTCCCTTCCCTGGACCGTTCCCAATCCTCACCACTTCCCCTTTCTGATGTGGCCGTTCCAATTCCTGGCCCATGCCCTTTCTGTTGCCCCTGGAAGCCTTCATTTCTCTGGGTTACTGGGGGTGCTCCTGGCTGACACTGAGGAACCAGGGCTTAGCCAGAGACACTGGGTGCTAACACAAGTGATGGCAGACCGCCACCATCACATCGCGATCCTGCCCGGGAAGTCGCTGACAACTTGATCAGAATCGAGCCCAGCCACAGAACAAACATTCATACAGCTGGGCCAGGAGAGTGGGGTGGGGAGCCCCATGAATGTGCGGCCAGCCCCACCCCCATGCTGCATCCAGAGTCCCGCCCCTGTTAGGTCTGGGTAGGGTATGGAAGGGAAAGGGGAGAAATACACAAATACACACGGGCTCAACACTCTAGTGTGGGAAAGGAAACCCCTGTGCTGAGAGTGGGGCCCTTCCACTTGTGTCCCAGTTCCCCACGTCTATGCACTGCTAAACACACACCCCGTTCACCCCACCCCACCCCGTATAAACACACACACACACACCCGTGCTACGTCACTCAGGGAAGAACTTAGTGCACAGGTGGGGGTTATAGGATCCAGACCTGAGGAGGGAAGGGACAGGGGTCACAGATAACACACTTGCCCCGGGGAAGTAATATCAGGAAGGGCCCAGACTCAAGGGGATAAGAATAAGGCTTCACCAAACACAACACGCAATCACCCACAACACCCCCCCCACACACACACACACTAGTCACCACAAACCTGTCACACAAACCGATCCACAAACTTCTCACTCTCAGGTACTCTCAGATAATTGGGCCAGTTTCTCACAGCTCCGCTGATCACCGGCAACATTCCTTGCTGTCGGCTCCTTCTTATGCTGGGCTAGACCCACCCTGCCATGAGTGCAGGCGCGCCGAGTGCCAAACCTCGACCGGCGGCCCCACCCAATCACGCCCCCTCTGCGTCCCTCGATGTCAGCAGTGCACGTGGCGCACGGGGTGACCGAGGACGGGAGCCCCTGAAACAAACCCCGCAGGCCCCGGCCTCAACTTGTAAACCGCAGGGGCGAAGAACTCTTTTGGGCTCCCCTCCAGCCGCTCCGGAGGGAACCCAGCCATTAGGAGATTCCCCGGCGCCGCTAGAGGCTGCCTCACGTCCCCCGCACGTAGTGACGGTGGGGCCGGGAGCTGGAGCCACGCCCCCAAGGACAGAGAACCAGGAGGGGCAGGTCCCGGAGCTGCAGGGAACGCCCCTACAACTGCCCCTAGCAACAGTAAGGGAACGCTGGGCGGAGGCCCCGCCCCCACTAGGGACGCAACATGTAGCAGTTCCCCCGCCCCCGCAGCGCCGCTCAGAGCGGCTGCGGGCGCGTACAAGGGCGGGGCTTGGGCCATAAGAACCAGCGCCGCCTGGGGAACGGCGCTGGTGATTAATTGAAACTGGCCCCTCTGTGTGGAATCCGAACGGAAATTGACTGTGTGCCTGAGCATTGCCCGTGTGTGTGAACCCTCATTGAGAACCTGCAATCCTTTGAACGTGTGACGGTGAGAGTGGATTTACGTGAGAGAGTGAGTGCCCTGCCTTTCCCTGTATTGGTGCCTGAGCTTCGGAGGTGAGTGCCCCGCTCCCCTTTCCCTTTTCCCCCCTTCCTGGGGCCCTGCACCCCAAGGGTGAATTCCCCACGCTCCCAGCCCCGTGGGTGTGCTGAGTGTGCGAGCGCATGTGGGGCAGCCGTGGGTCCGTGGTCAGCAGCGCCCTATGATGATAGGGGCTCGTTCTCTTTAATTAGAGGTGAGAGCCCAAACACTATCCTGACGGGCATTCGTCTCCGGTCGTTCCTTGCTCTGACCTTGCTCCCTAGTGGCAGGGTGAACGTGTGTGCATATGATTCCCCTACCCTGGTAACACTCGAGGGCCCTCCCCTGTGCTGGTGGCTGTGCGCGGGTCGGGCTCTGACGGTCCTGCCTCCTCTGCATTGTTCTTGGGGCTCAGAGCCCTGCCAAGGCTGTGGAGCAGCCGCGGGCGCCGGCCCTGCCCCCACAGGTAACCTCGGTGGGACCTGACAGCCCCTTGCCATGATGGGCATCCATGGAGGCCACCGGCCGACCATGGCAGACCCAATTTGGACTGGGCCCTAGCGGGCTATAACAAATATTATAGCAGCCTATCCCTGGAAGTCTCCGGGATCACAGCCCAAGCTAGTCGCTAATACGCCCAGGAGAAATCCAGAGCAAACCTCTGGAAGGGCTCCAACAAACATGACAGTGGCCCACGGGCCAGTGGGCCACAGTGGGGCCAAGTGAATCACCGTTACGATCGTTAACATCCTCTGGGTCAAACCCCAGAGAGGTGGCAACCCTAATTAATCCACAGGTAATATCGGCAATGATTTGAGCTCAGCCTCTTAGATCTCTTCCTTTACTCTACCTCACCCCTTAGCAACGATATCTCTTTCTAGACTGCATCCCCATGCATGCCTCTCTTGTTATCCTAACTCCGTTCACTCAGATGCACCCAGGTACTACAGTATACAAGCTCCGAGAGCCCTGCTGAGTCCTTCCATGAAGGCTGGGATCATTATCCCCTTCTTTCAGCTTCTGCTCTGATAGCCCAACCTTTCTCCATAATTATGGAACTGTTAAGTGTTGTTTGAACTCATGTTACCTGGCCGGCAAACAGTGGAGGAATTCAAGATCTGCTAATATGAGCCTGCGGCTGCAGTTCTTGGAGCTGCAAACTTACAATGAACTACTTGCTGCCATTGGCGCTAAAATGCTTGTTTGTCTTGTAGCTGAGAGCGCTAGGCATCCATAATGGACTGCAGGAATACTTTCTGACATCTGAGTGGAGCTGGTTCCTTATCTTGAGCTACCTCTGCTATCTCCGTCTCTCAAGACCAGATGCTTCCCACCTTACATTGTGCATAACAATTAATGCTGCAAGAAATCATCCCCCCCCCCCCCCCGCCAATGCTGTTACATCTAGAATATCTGCTTCTTTGTCCAGCCTGTTGCCTCTGTTAGGCTGTGTCTGTCGAAGTCTGTTTAGTCCCTGGGGTGAAAGCGGAGGTGGAACCAATCTAGTGGTTCTCTGTACAAGTACAGTTTCTCTGCATGGCTTTAGTTATGCTGAATGATTTTACTGTTATTGTATGTCAGGCGGAAGGTAAATATTTCATAAATAACACTACAAACGAAACACATTGTAAATTGTCATAAAATATTTTGCTCTGCACTGGTTAAAAGACCCTGGCTGATTAATTTGCCTGCATAATCTGGGCACCGCAGGTATGGAATTCATTACTCTGGAAAGCTTTACAAATCTATAGTATGAAATACAGTTCTTGGGGTAAGATGCAGGGGCACCTCTCTGTCCCCGGGAAGAGGGGCATAGCTAATAATAGGTGTAGCAGGTGCAGTCGCATTGGGGCCCACATGCCTGGAGGGGCCCAGACGCATGGAAAATGCATACGCACACTGGAGTGGATTGCCCCAGTGGGGGCCCATTCCATCTTCTGCACTGGAGCCCATTCCCACCTAACTACACCTCTGCCCAGGAAAAGAGGGGTTAACAATTGTTTGAGTTTGCTTCCTGTTTAGGGTTATAAAAGCAGAGGATCCAGTAGCAGGAAGGCTTTGACCTGGGGGGCTGCAGGTCCAAGTTACAGAAATCAGAATCTAGGGGCATGCTTTATTGATTCCCTGCCCCTTGTTTGATACAGGGTATAAAGTTTCTTCCCGAGAAGCAGCTAGACCATGAAGGGTTTGTTTTGGTTGTGCTTTGTCATCCATCTTGTTCTAAATGACCAATAGGCAGGGCCGGACTTAGGGCGGTTTTAGACGAGACGGAAATGGCGGCTGAGCCCTTTATCAGCTGCCATTGTTGCCGCTCGTCTAAATCCCCGGCGCGCTCTACCACCGGATCTCCGCTGCGTGAAGCTGGCCCGGCGATCCTGCCCCCTTCAAGGCGGATCGCCGCTGTGCCGGCTTCACGCCGCACTTCCGGGTTCCTTCCCAGATTGTGCACGCGCAGAAGGGCGCGCATGCGCACATACACTCTATGCCGTGTCTGATGCTCTTCTCAACATCAGACACGGCGTAGAGGGGAAGACGGGTGCCCGATGGCGGTATTGAATGATCCCGCTTGTGAGCGGGATTGTTTAAAAGCGCCCTTAGGGGCCTGGGCCGTGGGCAGCATTTTCTGGGGGGCGACAATCCTCAGCATGCAGGTACTGCCCCACTCCTTTTTTTGGGGGGGGGCCAGAGGCTACCCCCTGCAGCCAAAGCCTGGAAGCCACGCCCCCTCTGGCTCTCCCTGGCCCCGCCCCTCCTCCCTGAATCCACTCGCCGTGTGCCGCCCCTCCTCCTCCTCTTTCGGGCACAGACTCACTCTGCTCTGCTGCCTGGTGGCTGAGAGGACCTGCCCTGGTTGCCAGTCGGCGGTCGCCTGTAGGGTGGGGGTCGGCGGTCGCCTGGAGGAGGGGGAGGCTTGGGAGCATAGGAGACAAAGGCAATGACCGCCTAGTGCCCTGCAGCCAAAGGGGCCCTGAGGCTCCCCTTAAACTGAATTGGATCTCACAAATGTGAACTAGAACATAACATTTAAGGACACATTTTAAAATTTTGTCTAGGGTCCTACAAAGCCTAGAGTTGCCATTGAGACCAGTATGATATATGACCATCCTAGCTGTATTACCTAGCTTGATTCTGTGCAGCAGCTTTTACTTCCCAGAGAATTCAATTCCACGTGTATTGCAGGCAGCAGTATGGCAAATAATGCATTCTTCAGGGCTTAAGGGTTTTTTTAAACCTCAAACACAGGAAAATCAACCCGTGGAGGGTAATAACGGCACAGAGCATGCTCCCATGAGGCTCTGGCGGCTGAGTTTCTCTTGCTTCTGAGGAATCTGCGTGGAACCACCCCCGCACCAGGCAGGCAGTTTTGCCTGAACTGTCATTTGCCCCCTTCTGGCATAATGAGTTGAACTGTCAGAGGCTGTTTTTTTCCCCTGAGGAAGGGATGATTTGATCTGGTGCTTCTTATGCCATCTAATTTTAATAATAGGCAAAGAGAGAATGAAAAAAAAATCTCTGTATGTGTAACACTGGCAAATACTGAAGCTCTGTTGCGTGGGAGAGATTGGGCATTTTTACACGCACCTTAAAATTCCGGATTTTTCAATCATCTGGGTTTACAAGTCCACAAGAAAGCTCCGGATGCGTTCCACACACACGCTGCCCTGAGGCAGCCTAAAGTAGCCGCAGGATGCCATGGAAACCAAGTGACCACAGCTGCCTGGAGTAAGGCAGTTTACCAGGAGAATGTTTCACACACAAACGTTCTGGGAGAAGTTCTACGCAGAAGTTCAAAGAGCCAGATGTTTAAGATCTGGGTGAGTGATTCAGACACACAGAAATTTCAGGATGTAACAGCAAACATGCAGGAAAAATGTGTGTAAAAACACCCGATGAAACCTTCCCCACTGGGTTTCACATGTATTCCTGCTGTAGCAAGGGTCTGGAGGGACACAGGGCCCACGACAAAGATAAAATGTGGGGTCCCTGGTGGCTTCACCCCTTCGCGGCACCCTCTGCAGAGCCTACTCCGGAAGCGGTCATGTTTAGGGCCCCTCTGGGAGGGAGTGGGGGGTCCTGCACGCTGCCCTGGCAACTGCAGGGCTCCCAGAGGTAGAGAAAATAGCAAAACCCCAGGCAGTTGCCCTGTGGTAAGGCCAGCTAGGGACATACAAGACAAAACTCATAACTAGGGTTTCCTTTCCACCCTTCCAGGTTGGACCCTTAGGCCGCTTTTAGACGTGCAGCTGGATCAGGCGCGGGAGCGGCGAAACAGCCGCGGCGCTGTTTTAGACGAACCGGAAGCAGAAGTTGTGCGCATGATCCGGCGCCGCGCATTCTTTTCCGGCCGCGTCTGTCACCCCAGAGAGATCAGGGTGGTTCGATCGCGGTCGGCAAAGAATGCGCGGCCCCGGATCACGCGCACAACTTCCGTTTCCGGTTCGTCTAAAACAGCGCTGCGGCTGTTTCGCTGCTCCCGCGCCTGATCCCAGCTGCACGTCTAAAAGCGGCCTTAGTCTCCACGTTTTCACTCATCATCTTCAGACTCTGGATGAAGACCCTGTGTCAGGACTTGGGCGCAGGGAAGAGGGAGGGGCGCCCAGCGGCACGAACCCCGAGCGAGAAGGAAGCAGGGCCCCCAAATAGAAGCCCCCGCTAGACCCGATTCCCCCCCAACCGTCCCGAGGGGTAAGGCAGAGAGGGCAGCCGAGCTCGAAGAGAGCAGCGAAAGGATAGACCCTCCCGGGCCTGGCGAGGATATCGCACCAACAGTGGAGGTGCCCCCAGACCAAGTACAAGGCAGAGATGGGGAGGAGCCACAACCAGCATTGCGCCGCTCTGCACGTCTGCAGGCACGCAAAGAGGGCGGGGCCTAAGGAATTTAAGGAAAGTGCACAGAGCCCCTGATGCCGGCGATCAGTGAACCTGTGAGGCTGGCCGTTGTGGAGTGGAGCGTTGTTGACAGCTTTCTGTAAACTACCAAGAGAGTGTTTGGAGACTGAACGGAGAGTGAAAGGTGAGTGTGTGTGAGAGTGAACTGGAAAGAGGGTGAACGACAGTGAGAGTGAGTGCACCGTCCTGCTACCTCGGGTGTGTGTGTGTGTCTCCCCATCCCTTCCCCCTCCTTCCCAGTCACGGGTGCGGGTCCTTCTTCCCCCCAGTCCTATCCCCGTCCCTGGGTGCTTACCCCTTCCTGAAACACTTGAACCAGGCACGTGGTGTACTACCCCCAGCACAGTACGTTAGAAGGTGAGAGTGGGGCGAGCAGGGTATTGCACCCCTCGGGGAGCACAAGGGAGGCTGCGCACACCGCTTCCTGAAAGCCTTACCCCTGTGATGATACAGCCCTGTCCTTGTAAGGACATATAGGCCACCTTACAACCTGAGGGGTATCTTTCCAACACAGCAACTGTGTGCGCACCCCCTCGCCCCGAGAGTCCT
The DNA here is from genome assembly GCA_003113815.1 of Sphenodon punctatus. Lineage (NCBI taxonomy): Eukaryota > Metazoa > Chordata > Lepidosauria > Sphenodontia > Sphenodontidae > Sphenodon > Sphenodon punctatus. Next base: position 5,813,649 of record QEPC01005433.1, on the reverse strand, counting down.
TGCCCGACGCATGTGTCCCCCGTGGGTCTTGCCGGGTCTGTGGATCCCCTGGAGTGGTGTCCCCCATTACACCCTGTTTCCAGGGTTCTTATACTCAGTTCTTTCCTCCATTGCCCTTAGTAGGGAGAAATGCAGAATACACAGGGCCCTGCCTATTTCCCTGGATTCATCAGGGGAACCACTGCGATTTTCTTCAGAGGGGCGGCAAGCCAGAGAAAGGATGGGGTGAAGTTGCTCTTCAGCCCCCTTTCTAATGTGGCCATGTATCCTCTGAGCATCACGATACCACAATGCTCCAAAGGGGGCGTGAACATGTCAGAGAGGGGTCAGAAAGTCCCTTTGCCCACTGTGACGGAGGAGGAGGACCCTGATGGGACCCGCAGTGGGGGTGGCGTGAACCCTGGCAGCCGCAACAGCAGCAATGACGTAGGAGCCGGCAGGGATGGGACCTGGTAATCCAGTTGCGGCCTGACCCACTCTGCGAGAGGTGGCACCAAACTACATCTCCCAGGGGGAGGAGGCCGCAGCCACTACATCTAAATCTCCCAGGACCCTGGGGGCAGCAGCCACTGATGTCACCGCTGGAGCTATTTAAGGGCCCGGAATAAGGGGGCCGTCAACGAGAGGAGTAGGAGGCACGGCAGGAGCTGTGGCAGCCTTCCCCTAGCCCAGACAAGTGGAAGTAAAGACAGCCAGAGCCTAACCCCAGGGCAGGCCATGAGGTAACGAGTTGAAGGGAGTGGCGGCTGTACAGGGCCGGATAGGGCCCTTCCCCTCCATAGCAGAGGGACCAGGACTGAGAGTAAAGAGGGAGGCTCGGGCTGAAAGTGGGAGGAAGGAGAGGACACTTCCCCCTCCCCAAAGTCCTTGCCCAACAGCAAAAGGCTCCCCCCCCCCCTGAGCCTTGGTCATGACAATGGCATCGTTGGCAGGGTTTTCCCACGTAACCCTGCTGTTGAAGGGCAAGTGGACAATATGGATGTGAAGACCATGCATAAGTAGCTCATTGAGAGCCAACAGGCCCAGGTAACCAGCCAACGAGAGTTTATAGAAAACGACACAGGAGCTATCGGCTGCCCAGTTTCAAGCTCAGAACCAGCTGGCAGGTGACCTCGCTGATGTCTCCAGTTATAGCAGCCCCCACAAACTGTGCAAAAGGGGACACGCAGGAATGGGGACCCCCTGTTCGGCTCATGAAAATGGGGCCCACTGACAACCCTGAGGCATTCCTCAATACACTTGAGAGGGTAGCCACAACCACCCAGTGGCCGGAATCTCAATGCGCCGGTATGTTGGCGCCCTGTTCGGCTGAGGCAGCACAAGCAATCTATGATGCCCTGAGCCCCGAGTAGGCGGGGAAGTTCCAGGAAGTGGAAAATGCCATTTTGAGACGGTTGGGAATCTCCGAAGAAACCTACCGCAGACGGTTTCGGAATGAGAAATACCCACAAGGGGCATCCCCATGAGCAACAGCCCAGAGCCTGAGAACGGACTTTTTGAGGTGGCTAAAACCACAGCAGAGATCCACAGAACAGATTACATAATTTCTCCTAGTAGAACAGTTCATTCAGATATTGGGCATTTTTACACACACCTTAAAGTGCTGATCTTTCAATCTTCTGGGTTTACAAGTCCACAAGTAAGCTCCAGATGCATTCTTCACACAGACACTGCCCTGAGGCAGCCCAAAGTAGCCACAGCTGTAGATGTGAGGGGCTGCCATGGAAACCAAGTGACCACAGCTGCCTGGAGCAAAGCAGTTTACCAAGAGAACATTTTACACACAAAAATTCTGGGATAAGTTCTATGCAGAAGTTCAAAGAGCCAGATGTTTAAGATCTGGATGAGTGATTTAGACACACAGAGTTCAGGATGTAACAGCAAACATGTAGGAGAAATGTGTGTGTAAAAACACCCATTGCCCGATGCTGGAAGAGCTTGGGTAGCCCGACATAGGCCGGCCACATTAGAGAAGGCAGTGGTCCTATGAAAGACTATTATGAGGCCTTTGAGTCAGGACCCCTTTCTGGTGGGGGGAAAGAACCCGCTAAACCACCAGCCCGGGAATAGAGAGGAGCTAAAGGGGGGTTTCCATACCAGGGTTTGAGAGAGAGACCGTGAAGTAAACCCTCAAGTCAGGAAAAGACAAAGAGAGAGGTCCCTGAAACTCCCTTTCATACTTCAAGGGCCTGAGTGGATGGGGGTGCCTGCCAGGGAAGGGAGGAGACCATGCCCAGAGTTTCCCAGAGCAGGGTACAACAGAGGGTCCCACCCGAGAATCCAAAAAGTAGTAGCCCCGCAGATCTCAAATTGTGCTATACCTGTGGGAAACTAGGACATTTCAAAAGGGATTGCCCTTTAATGGACTGCATGTATGCAGAAGGCTGGTTCGGGGAGCGAGTGATGGATATATGGACTGACAAACCCATGGTCCGGATAGAAATAAAAGGATGCCCTTATGGCACCCTAACAGACACAGAGTGTAGCCAAACTCTAATAAGGGAAGGAGTGCAGGGGATGGGAAAAATAGGGGACCCCATGATTGCCTTAGTGTGCATTCACGAGGACATTCAGACCTACCCCACATACACCCTACCACTCTCCGTAGCAGGCTGCATAGCTCGGCAGAGGGTAGGAGTGGTCCCGGGTCTGGTCTACCTGGTGATTCTAGGACACGATTTGGGGGATCCTAGCAACACTACTGATGGCCTGTGAAGCTTGCACCGGAATAGCAGTAGACCCCCTGCCAGAGAGGGCAGACAACTCCAGAGCAGAAGAGCACAACCTATTAGGGGGGCAGGTAAGGGGTGTTAGCTTCATAGAAGCCCAATACAATGATCCAACTCTGAGTAATGCTTATGAACAAGTGGTAGTTATAGATGGTCAGGCTAGAGACCCAGATAAGCTACTCAGCTGGCCCCAATTCAAGCTTATATAGGACCGTTTATATAGGATAGAAAGAGACCCTAAGACCCTGGTTGAACGACAGCAGCTGCTGACACCATGGCCAGTCCAGAGAGAGTTACTCAGGGTGGCACATGAGGTACCATGCGCTGGGCATCTAGGGCAGAACTGAAGACATACAAAAGGCTGGTGCAAAGATTTTATTGGCCCAGGGTACAGGAAGCAGTACAACGGTATTGCACCTCTTGCCCCGAATGCCAAGTAACCAGTAGGAGAAAAGTTCCCCCAGCTCTGCTTATTCCACGCTCCATTGTGGGGATTCCTTTCAAGAGGATAGGAATGGATATTGTAGGACCCTTAGAAAGGTCCGCTGCAGGCCACAAGTACATTCTAGTAGTCGTAGATTATGCTACACAGTACCCTGAGGCAGTAGCCCTAAGTTCAACAAAGGCCCCGATAATCGCCTGGGAGCTATTGTCCATCTTTGCTCAAGTGGGGTTCTCTCAGGCTCGTCACTCAAGTGGGGTTCCCTCAGGCAATACTAACAGACCAGGGCTCCAATTTTATGAGCCACGTAATGAAACAGCTTTGTGAGAACCTGAAGATTAAAACCCTGAGAATCTCCATCTATCACCCTCAGATGGACAGACTCGTGGAGAGGCTCAAACTCTAAAAACCATGCTACACAAGTTTGTACGCAAAGGGCCTAAGGACTGGCCTGTTATTACCGGCCCTGCTGTCCGAGTACCGAGAAGTCCCTGCAAACATCCCTGGGGGTTTCTCTGTTTGAGCTCCTCTATGGGAGAAGACTGAGGGACTTACTGGACCTCATCAAAGAAGAACAACCCAGAACCCTTGACGTGTTGTCTTATGTGCAGAAACTTAGAGAGCAACTAAAACGCATAGCGAACTTCACCCACGAAAACCTAATGACAGCCCAGGCTAAATAAAAGCGCTGGTATGACATCAAATTGGAAAAGAGGACACTCCAGCCAGGACAGCATGAACTGGTGCTACTACCGTCCAGTGAGTCCAAACTGCTAGCCACCTGGCAAGGACCCTTCAAGGTAGTCCAGCAGGTAAATGACATTGATTATCTAACGTCAACCAGGACAACAAAGAGAGTTGCAGATGTACCACATTAATTTTCTGAAAGAGTGGAAAGACCAACATGTGGATCCCGCCATGGGGCTGGTGGCTACCCCCTCTATGCCTGTAAGAGAGCACCGCCTCATCCAAGAGTTAGTCATGGGAGTGGACTTGACAAAGTCTCAGAGGGACCAGCTAGAGGACCTCTTACAGCACTTTGGACACGTGTTCACGAAGGTACCAGGTAAGACCATATGGTACCATGGCAGACCATAGTGACTGAAGTGCGTGATATGCTCCACCTTGGCATCATTACCGAGTCCAAAAGCCCCTGGAGAAGCCAACCTGTTCTGGTTGGGAAACCAGACGGATCAACTTGCTTCTGCATTGACTTTCGAAGAGTCAACACCATCTCACAGTTTGACGCATATCCCATGCCCTGCGTTGACACCTTATTAGAACAGGTAGGTGGGGCTAGGTGGGTTACAGCCATTTGTACTGTGGATTTGCAGAGAAGGAGTGCATATTCAATGGAAATGAAGGAAGGAAAGAAAAACTGGAAATGCTATGAAGGGGACATACATATGTGTTTTTCCCTGATAAATTGAGATTCAGCCAAAATGCTGCATCACTGATAAGTTGGTATTTGCCTATCATAAAAGCAATTATCCCACTGAAGAAGGGGGCCTTCCCCGAAACACATTTGGGTTTGCTTTGAGATTAGGGTTTGCCTTCCAATAGTTTTTTTTGTATTACATGTATATTGGATGTAGGGACATTGTCCCATTTGTTATACTGTCTTTGCGAATTGGGTTTGGGTTCAGATTTTTGGGTAAGATTTTATTATATTGTATGTATATTGATGTTTAGGGACATTGTCCCACATGTCAAAACCTTTTTAAGTAATAGCATTATTAAATTGGGCTTGCCCCTTGCCCCTTATTCTCCTGTGTGTGAGTTGTGATAGACTAGTCAGCCTTTGACTAAGGGGATCTTTACTACCATTGAGACTTTGTGGTTGAGTACTGGCAGATCCCCCTGACCCCTGCAGCTCAGAAAAAGACTGCATTTGCCACACATTTTGGTCTCTTCTGTTTTACCAGGATGCCCTTTGGCTTGCACAGTGCTGGGGTGACCTTTCAATGTCTTATGGTTAAAGTTCTGGCTCCGCATCTATGCTACACCGCGGCATATATTGACAATATCGTCTTCTTCAGCCCATCATGGGAAGAACACTTACAGCATCTGCAGGCCATCACCAAAGCATTGGAGCAAGCCAGAATTACAGCCAGCCCAGCTAAGTGCCACATAGGCCTGCGAGAAGTCACGTACTTAGGTTACTGAGTTGGGAACAGGCGTATACACACAGTAATAGACAAGATCCAGGCTTTCCGAGACTGGGGCCTCCCATCCATTAAACTACAGATCCAACAGTTCCTAGGGCTGACAGGCTATTATAGAAGGCACATCCCCCACTATGCCACTGTAGCGGCCCCTCTTACAGATTCCATCAGATGACGCTGTCCGTCCACTCTCCAATGGATGAATCACAAAATCAAAGCATTTGTAACATTAAAGCAACGTCTTTGTCCAGCACCAGTGCTTTACAACCCAGATTTCTTCCGTCCATTCATCTTACAAATTGAAGCTTCCAACGATGGACTGGTAGAAGTTCTAGCCCAAGAGTTTGATGGGGATGAACACCCCATTGTTTACATAAGTAGGAAGTTAGACCACAGAGAGAAAGCATATGCTACTATTGAGAAAGAAGCCCTTGCCATTATCTCTTAGGAGCCCGATTTACACTGGTTGTAGACCCCGGCCCGCTTCAATAGCTGTCCTCCATGAAGGACGCAAACCTCCACCTAATGCGCTGGTATCTAGCCCTCCAGCCCTATGCCTTTGATATCGTGCATTGATTGGTCCAGGCCCGCGCTAATGCTTTCTTTTCTTGGCAGGGAAACGAGGCCCCAACTCCCAACGTCCCCCAAGACCTCGTCTTGATGACCAGGGTATGTGGCAGAAGGCGGGGAACATCGTTTGGGACTCGAAGTGGGGGTGGTGTGGACCCCGGCAACTGCAACAGCAGTGAAGACATAGGAAGACATAGGAGCCAGCAGGGGCGGGGCCTGGTGACCCGCCCCTGCTAACGAGCTAACCCCAGGCCATGAGGTAACGAGTCAGGGGGAGCAGCAGCTGTACAGGGCTAGATAGGGCCCTTCCCCTGCATAGCAGAGGGACGAGGACTGAGTGTAAAGAGGGGGCTGGGGCTGAAAGCAGGGGACACTCCCCCTCCCCAAAGCCCTTGCCCCACAGCAAAAGGTGACCCTGCTCAAAGGGAACCCTGAAGGTGCCCCCCCCCCCGAGCCTGGATCACGACACCAACCCCTACGCCTTCTAACATGCCCCTCCCTTCAAATCACCATGGTTTCATGATGCTCCAAAGGGAGTGTTGTCATATTAGAAACGGGGTAGGAGAGGACCTTTGTCCTCCTTCTAATGTGCCCATCAGAGCCTCCACTGGTCTAGTTCAGGGGGTGCCAAGGTCAAGCTCCAGGTCCAAGGGACTAACAGTAACGCACAGGAGAAGTCTGAAGCTGGAACACAGGAAAGCAAGGAGATCACTTCTCACAGGCTAGTATTCACTTGGGTTGTGAAGATACTTCCTCTTTCCTGTGGAAGCCTTATATGCCCCAGAGCAGCCAATGGAGAAACAGTTAGTGTTCAGCCAATCACAGGGAGTGAGTGGCAGCTGAGAAGTGTAGGGCTCCGCAGTGCTTCTGGGAGTGCACCCAACAGTTCTGGTGGCTGAGGGGCCAAAGAGCCTGCCTTGGGCTCTGGAAGCCTGGGTTCAAGCATTACATTCTGCTAGACTGTAACGGCCCCCACCTGCCCTTCAGAACATCAGGATGCTCTGAAGGGGGTGTGGCCACGTTAGAAAGTATTGGGAGGGTCTCTTTTCAGGTCAAAATTTCTGGGAAGGTGACAACCCTACCAATAACCAAGGTTTCACATGCTACCAGAACACGTGGCAGCCGCCGTCTGTTTCCCACATGAGGCTGCTGTGGGGAAATTGGGCTGCAGTCAGAGCATCCCTTGGAGGAGGCTGCCTGCCTGTCAGGGATCAAGCTGAGCTGTGGGGGCAAGAGACAGCCCTGCCTGGGAGAGACTGTGCTGCTTGCATTGTCCCTTCTCACATGACATCACTTACGCGGAAGCCATAAACATGGGCAAATGCCCCAGATTTGTCACATAGGCAGACCCATGTTTGCGTGTTCACAAAAACATGGCTTTGGGACACCACCTATGTGGGTGGGTAGTGTGAAAGAGACATTTTCTATTGATTGGGGATGAAAGGGGAGACATTTATTAACATAACAATGAACATTTTGGGCTAGATACGCACCTGCTGTAAAGCAGGAACATTTTTCCAACCTTCAGTGGCACTGTGCCTGTGAACACCACACCCAAATTTACCTCAATGTGTCTTTATTATTTCCAAGCCTGCCTTTCAGCTGGCGAATGCTAAACAACGTGGCCAACGGATAAACGTGCTACAGTGCAGAAGAATTGAGCTGGATATGCTCTACAGATTTCTGCCAAGGAAAATGGTGTTCTATTGTTTGCACTGACCGCAGGCTTGCTTTTGCTGTCCTTGCCCATGCAAAACTCCCACTGAAGTCAATATGAAAGTCAGTAGAGGCCCTGCATGATAAATCAAGCTACTGTGTGCTAGCTCTGTAGGGCAATTAGTTTAATAACTTACAGACAAAGGTTTAATGCCTAACCAGTTTCTAGTTCACATTCTTTCTGAATTATTTTGTTTTCTTTGGCTGCAGTCTGTCTTAATGGGACTTAAAATGACTTGAGGATTGCCACCTTTAGTGATGAACAAACACATTTACAACAATCAATATAATAATAATTAATAATAAATGAACAAGAAGTTGTTATTGCTATTATTGTTATTGCTATAAGAGCCAGTGTGGTGTAGTGGCTAAGTGCATAGGACCAGGAGATAGGGTGAGGCCCCAGTTCAAGTCTCACCTTAGCCAGAAAACTCACTGGGTGACCTTGGGTCAGTCACAAGATTCTCTCAGCCTAACCTACCTCACAGGGTTGTTGTGAGAATTAAAAAGTTGTTTTAAATTGTTCTATGTGAAGTGCTCCAAGTGCCATGGCAAGGGGGCACTATATAAAAATTATTATGTAGCCTCCCCTGTCCCGCTTCCCCCACCGAATGGCACTTCAGAAATTAGAGTCAAATACAATAAAACAATCTAAAATCCATTTACAATCCAGTCTAAAAGGGGAAGGGAAAATACATTTAGAGGAACCAGCAGTGGATCTTTTAAAACCACATGGAGAATAAAAAAATCTTTTGGGTCCTTTTTGAAGGTCATGGTACTTTCTGAATAGAGATGATCATCTTGTTTTCATCCAAATCTCCTGGGGGTGGGTGCGAAGGGGGGGAGGGTTGCAGGAGTAAATTTTTTATTATTAGTACCCATTCTATGTAATTATCAGAATGTCCTTACCACCATTAATAACAATGTTTGCTATTATAAAAAGTATTTAAGTTTTAATACTACCTCATTTTTATGCTTTACAAGTTTTCTTTTTTAACTCCCACTCCACTTTGACAATTAAACCTACACTGGTCACTGTCTGTTTTGTTATGTCCCAGTAGAATTAGTGCCATTTGGTGGGGAGGAGAGGGGCGGGGAAGGCTATATAATAGCAATAACAACAATAACAATTTATTGTTATTATTATCATCAGGATTGCTTAAAACATGTCCCTTTCTTTCTCCCTCTGATCTGACCACCATCATGCTGTCATCACCTCGAGGCTAGACTACTGCAACGTGCTCTATGTGGGGCTGCCCTTGGTAACTATTTGGAAGCTGCAGCTGGTGCACAATGCAGTGGCTTGCCTCCTTTCAGGGGTGGGTCGGTGTGAGCACATTACACCAGTGCTCTATAATCGGCACTGGCTCCCTATAGCCTTCCGGGCACAAGTCAAGGTGCTGGTTCTCACCTTTAAAGCCCTACACGGCCTGGGCCCCACACATCTGAGAGACCGCCTTTCCTTCCATGCTCCATTGCAACCCACGCAGTTGGGCGGGAGCGCTCTCCTCGGGGGACCAGCTGCTAATCTAGTTCACACGACAACGGCCTGCAGGGGGGCATTCTCAGTTGCTGCCCCCCGATGTTATGGAACTCCCTGTCAGAGCCCAAGCCTGGGCATTTTCTGGAGGCAGTGGCAAGGTTTTCTCTTTAGCAAAGCATCTGGCAGGCAGGGTTAGGGGTTGATGTGGGAGGGTTTAGGCGTGAAGGTGGGTTGTTGTTTTTTATGAGGTTCTTAAATGGAGTTTTTTTTAATGATGTGTGGTTTTATTATGCAAGCCACCCTGAGCTTTAGGGGAATGGTGGGGTAGAAATTTGAATTAATAAAATAAATAAATAAATAAATAAATAAATAAAATGATTGGTGCATCAGAAATAAATGTCACAGTCTCCTTGGTAGAAAACAGGCAGGCAACTTTAGTCTGCTTTTCCCAGCTCAAACAAAGCTTAGCCAACTCTGCCTTTTTCCAGACTACCCCCTTGTGCAAGACCTGGGATGGACTAGTCTGGATCTGCCCCTAACACTCCCACATACTGACTAGGTTCAGGGACTGACTACCTCAGGCCGCTTTTACACATGACAAAAATAGGTTCTTATAAGTGCTCGAGACAATACCAGGTGTTATAAATGCTGGAATTTTGTCATGTGTGAACGCACAATCTCTCTTTTTATGCATCAAGATCTCGCAGCCTTATAAGACCCACTCTTACAAGGCTACAGATCTCACTGCATAAAAGGGTGCGTTCACACGTTACAAAACGCTGGCATTTATAACAGCTGGTATTGTCTTGAGCACTTATAAGAACCCATTCTTGACATGTATAAAAGCGGCCATAGGCCCCTTTCACACAGACACGCTAACGCTGATAAAATGGGTGTTACATTTTATTATACATGTTGCAGGGCACCCATAGAGCACACCTGCAGCCCTGCAACATGTATAATAAAATGTAACACCCATTTTATCAGTGTTAGAGTGTCTGTGTGAAAAGGGCCTTAGACGCTACAAGTTTGATTTTCACAGTGATACCATGTTTGGCTTGCAAAGACTGCAGGAAATGCATATTTTTTTAAAAAAAATTCAATGCTGTTTTCATTGAAATGTTTAAAAAAGTGTAAGTGAGAAGATCTCACCAGCCTCATTATAACTAGGGTGCCATATGGGATTCCTGTAATAGAAGCAAATATAACATCTGAAATGATTTATGTTCACCTGTAGTTATAACTTCATACCCTTTTATCAGATTTCCCTCCATCATTTGACAACTTGATTGATTTGCAACAAATGAACCCTCAGCTACTCAGGTGGTGGGGTACTGTGACAACACATTACCAGCTGGTGATTCATATAATTATTGTAAACCCATAGGCAAATATTTGAGAGGCAGTAAGTAGGACAATTTACCAAGCATCTGGCTTTCTTCTTCGCCTGTATCTAAAGATCCTTAGCAGTGCAGCAGGCTCAAAGAAGAGAAACCATTTAAACAAAAATAAATTAACTTGGCCATTATATGTCGGTGTTTGCTTTGCTAATATGCTTTTCAACTTGCCCTTTGACAGTCTCAGATTCTCTTTCTGCCAGTGAAATAATAAACCTTACTTGTGAGATCACAACTGAACACCATGGTAGCTTATCTCCCAGTTGTCTCTGTTTAGGAGAGGTCCTCTTTGGGTGCTGAATCCCTCAGGCGGTCAATCTCCCTCTTTCAGGAGAGAGAGAGACCAGCATTCAAGTCTCAGGCACCACCTCCTTGGCTGCCTCTCAGGAAAGGGAGGTGTGTACATGTATGAGGGGCAGAGTGGGTGGAGCTTGTCCCCTATTTGGCCACTCAAAAGTTGTGACACGAGGTATGCTTGTTGGAGGTGGGTGGGAAGTAGAGCCTAGTGATTTGAGTGGATCCTGTAGGGACCGACGCCCTGATGAGCTGAACGTTTAGCAATTTGGTTCTTCGGATGTCTCTATCAGAAAGCATAAAGTCCTGATTCTGGATACTTAGAAACCTGCAGAGGAGGCGCTGCAGTAGATGCCCTCTGCAGGAGTTGGTGGCCTTAAACCACATGTCTTAGCCTGTATTCACCCTGAGTCAGACCCATTCATCCTGCATTCCAGGCGGATGACTCCTGCCCCCAGCAGAAATAACCTGACTGAGTGTTCAGGGTGGAGGGTGCAATACTCAAACCTAACAAATGCCTAAATGACGAGCAATGCCTTTACTGCCAGCTCAGGGAAGAGAAGCTGGGAACGAGAAAGATCATGACGTTATTAATGCCAGTTGGAGTGCTACATCTTTTTACTTCAGTCCTCAAAATCCTGCAGAGGCACAAACTCCATTGAACTGAATGGGAGGCACAGAATCCTAGAACACTAGAGGTTGAAGGAACCTTATGGCTCATCTAGTTCAACCCTCTACCCTGAGGCCTGTTCTGTCTTTTCTTGAAAACCTCCAGAGAAGATTCCACAATCTCTCTTGGCAGCTTGTTCCACTGCTGAACTGTTCTAACAGTTTGGAAGTTTCCCCCCCAACATTTAACCTAAATTTATTTATTTCACAATTTTTCTACCTCACCCCCTCCTGCTCACAGAGCAGCTCGGGGCAGCTTACACGGTGCATAAACAAGCATAATATAATAAAAATAACAAACACATAAAATATCATTAAAAACATTAAAATGCTAAAAATAAACTAAAAGGGCAGAACACCTCCCCATCTCCCTCTCTGATGTCGTGGCGGAACAGCCAGGTCTTACACTGTCTTCGGAAAGAGGGGAGGTCCGAGGCCAGGTGGGCCTCCATCAGGAGGGAATTCCACAGTCTGGGAGCGGCCACCAAAACCACCCTCCCCATCGTCGCCACTCGGGCAACCCAGGGAACTTGGAATCGGGTGTCCCCGGCTGACTGCAGGGGCCGCAACGCAATCGGAGGCCTCAGGCAGTCCCACAGGTTAGCCAGGCCCAGGCTGTTTAGGGCTTTGTAGGTCATGACAGCACCTTGAATTGGGCCTGGAAAATAATAGGCAGCCAGTGCAGAGAATGGAGCACCGGTGTAATGTGCTCACGGTGACCCGTCCCCATTAAAAGACGGGCCGCTGCTTTCTGCACCAGCTGCAACCGCCGGACCGTCCCCAAGGGCAGCCCCATGTAGAGTGTGTTACAGTAGTCTAGTCTAGAGGTGATAAAGGCATGGATGCTGGTGGCCAGATCCGAGTCCGAAACATATGACCGCAGCCAACGTACCAGATGTAACTGGCAGAATGCTCCCCTTGCCACAACCTCCACCTGGATCTCCAGGTGGAGCTGTGAGTCGAGGAGCACCCTCAGACTCCGGACCTGTGTGGCCAAAAGGGGGCAGACCCCATCAACGATGGGGGCCACCATCACCCCAGCCCTACTCACCAACATCACCTCCGTCTTGTCAGGATCCAACTTCAGGCGGCTTGCCCTCATCCAGTCCCCCCAGCCGCCAAGCACTGGGTAAACATCGAGACTGCCAGGTCTGGGTCTGCAGAAAAGGAGAGGTAGAGTTGTGTGTCATCGGCGTACTGATGACAACGCAGGCCGAACCCAACCTTGCCCAAAGGCTGCATGGAACCCAACCTTGCCCTTGCTCCCCCCTACCTCTCTGCACTTATCGCCCTCCATACTCCAGCCCGTGCACTTCGCGCCTCCTCTGTCCCCTCTCTCGCCCTTCCACGCCTTCCCTGCTCCCCTAAGCGCCTTCGTCCCTTCTCACTTGCTGCCCCCCATGCCTGGAACTCCCTCCCTGTCCACATCCGCCTTGCCCCCTCCCTTCATACCTTCAAATCTCTCCTTAAAACTCACCTCTTTCGCTCTGCTCTGTCTGACTCTTTATCCTGCTGAGCCACTATTCCTATACCTACGATCGGTTTACCCTTATCCTTGCAACATGGACCTGCCTGCTGTCATTCTCATCGTAACCAAGCCAAGTACGTGCACTTGAGACCTCGCATCTTCATGAATGTTAGACCCCTTGTCTCTCCCTCTGTTCCCCTTCCTAAGTCTCTCCCCCAGCTCCTGTCTCTCAGATTGTAAGCCCTAGGGGCAGGGACCGTGTCTATTTTATTACTTTGTAAAGTGCCAGGTACACTGCTCACGCTATATAAATGTTTGTTAATAATAATAATAATAATGTACAAGTTGAACAGGAGGGAGGACGGAATAGAACCTTGCGGGATTCCACACGTGAGATCCCAGGGAGACCTAAGCCAGGGAACTTAAGCCAGTGTGGGGTAGTTAGTGGATAAGGTGCTGGACTTGGAACTGGGAAGCCAGTAGGGATGGACCTTTCAGTTTCGGTTTTAACCAAGACAGCCCGAAAATGGCTGTCTTGGTTTAAAATCGAAGGATCTGAAAATCGGGCCATCTCAGTTCCCAATTTTCAGATCTTATGTTCCCATTGACTTCAGTGGGAAGAGCTGACCAGGGAAACCTCCCAACCTCCATTCTCGGGGCCCACTCCCAGCCTCGGAGGGTGGGGGTAGGGATCCACGTCCCTAACACCCTCATCCCCCAGGGTCCAGCTTTACCTCTGCCCCTGGGGCCCTGCACTTACCACAGCCTGTCTGGGTTCGGAGGATGGGGGTGAGGAAGGGCCACCAGCTCCGCTGCAGGCAGCTGGGCCTTCTCTGCTGTGGTAAGTGAGGGCCCCAGGGGCGAGGGAAAAGCCGGGTCCCAGGGGGTGGGAGTGTTAGAAACATGGATCCCCACCCTCTGAGGCTGGGAGTGGGGTGGTGGAGATGGGACAGCCCGCTCGGGGTTTTCTTTCAGTCCCGGACCCCTGTTTCAATCCTCTGTTCTTCCCGTTGAAGTCAATGGAAAGATTTCCCGTTTCCCATGTGGAATGGAAAAAGTTCCCATTTTTCCATTCCACAAGGCCTATAGCTGGGTTAAAAAAAGAATTGGACAAGTTTCCGGAGGATAGGTCCATTAACAGCTACTAGCAGAGTAGGTTGGGGGAATGTAACCTTACTGTCGGGAGCTGGGAGTTAAAACAGGGAATGGATGCCCCATTGTGACCTGTTGGGTACTTCTTCCAAGCGCCCACGTTTGGCCACTGTTGGAGACAGGTGCTGGGCTCAATGGACCATTGGTTTGACCCAGTATGGCACTACGTATGTTCTTAAATTACAAGTGGGTCACATGTTATCCTGCAATCGTAGGCTGGGGTGGACAAGTAACTCCTCTAGTTCACTTCCGACATTGCTTCCTTTATTCCACACTGTCCTTAAGCAAACTGAGTTCACCTTTTGGAGATGATATGAATGGGATCTGAAGAAAAGGTTTTATTAGAAATATGAGAATAAAATACATGTTCCCATAGATAAAACAGGAGATACTAGGAATATATTTAAACTAGCTCATTACGGCTTAATTGTGCCAGGAGTTGAGCATTGTGGCCTTCCAATTACCTCAGTAGAGTATGAGAGCATTTAATCTGTAAAACATTTGTGGTTGTGGTTCTTTACCCTTGGGTAAAGTAAACCAAAGGCAGTCACACAAACGTTTAAGCCCCCCTAGGTGAAGATGTACAAGCCTATCACAAACCTGCATTGCATCTCAGTGGGCTGGGGAGAACATGCCCCATGATAGACATTTCAGGAATTCACATCTGATGGCAAGTCATAGAAGGTACATTGGCGACCTGGGGCTCCCTTATCCAAACTCTTCACTAATCTGGACAGCTGCATGTTCCTCAGGGTGTCCAGTTAGGAGATTCTACTGTACATTTAAATGTGCTGATTTATAGTTAAGCAGGGTTTTATAGAAAAGGCAACAGAACAACCCTCCGTCCTGATTTATGCACCATTGGAGTGTATGCTGGAGCAGAATTTGGCCTAAAACTTATTGAGTTATGGGTAATTACATTTTTGGTATAATGTCACCCATTGATGAAAGTGCCTACAGTGTAGGGAACTGACACTATGAGCAAAGTACCACCACACTGGGTCAGATCAATGGTCAATGAAGCCCAGCATCCTGTGTCCAACAGTGACCAACTCTGGACAGTACCTCTGCTCCTTTACTCTATGCTAAATTTTCCCCTCTCCGGTCTATCATCGTTTCCTCCTTTAAATTCAGCCGCTAAGATTCTCAAATGCAGAATTAACTACCATCTATTTGCATTTTAAAGGGAAAACTCAAACCTCAATAGGTCTCTTTCTCTCTCTCCTTTACACTTTTACAACTTGCCAGCAAGCTCCATCTTGGTCTATAGACCTGAGGGATTCAGACAAACCAGGGAAATGTAGAATCAGGATAATCCTTGTAATTCAGTTTTGTGAAAAATAGAGCTCTCATTGTAACGCTCATAGTGTCTGCAAAGTCGCGTCCAGCGGAGCTGTTCCGGGTGGTGCGCGGGCTGGTCAGTCCGGCCTCCCTCCGCCTGGATGGGGACTTGTCCCAGGCCCACTGTGAGGAGTTTGCCACCTACTTTGCAGACAAGATCGCTCGGATCCAGAACAACTTTGATGCTGGATTAGGGGCAGTAGAGGTGGAGCGTGAGGTGATGGAGGCCCCGTCTGGTCCATCTTCTTGGGATGAGTTTCAGGAAGTGATGCCAGCCGATGCTGTGGATGTCCTGGGGTCTATTAGAGCCACCAGTTGCGAATTAGATCTATGCCCATCCTGTTTGGTGAAAGCCTCCAGGGAGACATTAGGGATGGTGCTGGTGAGGGTAATCAATGCGTCCCTTTGGCAGGGGAGAGTGCCCCCTCTCAAGGAGGCTGTGGTGTGCCCCCTGCTGAAGAAGCCATCTTTGGATGTGGACGCACTTGCCAGCTATCAACCGGTCTCTAACCTTCCCTTTTTAGGGAAGGTTATTGAACGGGCAGTGGCACTGCAGCTCCAGGTGAATCTTGACAGCATCGGTTTCCTTGACCCATTTCAATCGGGGTTCCGTCCTGGCTATGGCACAGAGACAGCCTTGGTGGCCTATCTCCACCGGGAGATGGACGCAGGACGTTCAACACTTCTGATCCTGCTAGATCTCTCGGCCGCTTTTGACACAGTGGACCATGGGCTGCTGTTGAAACGGTTACGAGTCCTGGGGGATCTGGACGGGACTGCCCTTGGATGGTTCCACTCATTCCTCTCAGGGAGAAGCCAGCATGTTGTCCTGGGGGCTGAAACTTCTAGCCCCCAGGCCCTGGATTATGGCATTCCGCAAGGTTCCATTCTGTCTTCGTTATTGTTTAATGTATATATGCAGTCCTTGGGAGAGATCGTGAGAGGGTTTGGTGTGCGTTGCCACCAATATGCTGATGATACCCAGCTTTACCTCTCCTTTTCAACTGACCTAGGTCCTGCCGTCTCAGTGCTGTCCCAGTGTTTGGAGGCTGTGGCGGATTGGTTGCAGCAGAGCAGACTGAAGCTCAATCCTAAAATGGAGGTGATGGCGGTGGGTAGGGCGAAGGAGGTGTTGGCTCCCCTCATAGAGGGGGTCTGCCTTCCCGTAGCCAAGCAGGTTCAGAGTCTGGGAGTACTGTTGGACTCGGATCTCCGCCTGGATTGGCAGGTGGAGATGGTGGCTAAGGCAGCCTTTCGCCAGCTGCATCTGGTGCGGAGGCTGCGTCCATATATTTCCAGACCTGACCTGGCCACCCTCATCCATGCCTTCATCACCTCGAGGCTGGACTACTGCAACGTGCTCTACGTGAGGTTTTCCCTGATGCTGGTTCAGAGGCTGCAACTGGTGTAGAACGCGCCGGCTCATCTCCTTATGGGGAAAAGCTGACGGGAGCATATTACTCCCATGCGCCGCGCTCTGCACTGGCTGCCTATAGCGTACCGAGCCAAATTCAAGGTGTTGGTCTTGACCTATAAAGCCCTACACGGTCTTGGCCCTTTATACCTCAGGGACCGCCTCATCCTCTGTGCCCCAGAGCAACACCTTCGGTCCACCAGGGGTGCCTTCTTGAAGGTCCCCCATGTAAAGCGGGGGGCCACAATGGACAGGGCGTTCTCGGTGGCCGTGCCACAATTATGGAACTCCCTCCCGGAGGAAGCCTGTCTGGCCTCAAGTCTGTTGGCTTTCTGCCGGGCCTGCAAAACCTGGGTGTTCTCCCAGGCCTTCAGAGGAGGGGAGGGTGGGTTGGAATAAAAATCTTGGGAAGGGGGTTGTTTTTAGGAGGATTTAAGATGTTTTAATTTTTTGTGTTTTATTGCTGTTTTAAATGATTGTGATTTTTTTGTGTTGTAAGCCGCCCTGAAATGCCATGGTCATGAGGGGGCGGCTAAGAAATGTAAATAAATAAATATCAGTGTGTAAAATGCTGCCCCCCAATACAGTCTTTGTGTAGTGGCATTTCACCAGTTCTGGGAAAACAGGATTCCTGATCCTTCATGAACTCTTGCTGCTGCCCCCAAAGCATAGGGTGACTGTAGCTGCTCTTATGAAGCGATGAGCGCTGTAGAAAGGAGTCATTGAAGCAGTATTTCAGCAAAGGATTCAGAAGACCAAAGAACTGAGTACAACAAAAACAGATTATTACTTTTTAATTCAGTACATCTCAAGGCAGCTGTCACAGTAATGGAGAAAGTGGTCTGGGCATTGGCAAAGCACAGCGTATTCTGGGACTGACTCATCTTTTTGTATACTGGGATCTTCCAGGAGCAAAGTTAGAATGCTGCGCTCTTCCCTTAGGGTACATATACATGGGACAAAAGCAACAACCCCCCACAGGGTGAAAACAGACATAACGCCAATTCCACTTTAACATTTCTTATGCATGTTGCAAGGCAAACAATTGCCCCAGGTTTTTAAAAAGTGTCTGAGTGAACAGATTAGGCTGCAGGATGTCGCACGTGTAATTCACGCTTAATCCGCAAGTGTTAGCTTGCTGCTCATAAAACCAGGTTAAACAATCAGGATTTTTTCTTCCTGTAACATCAAATGGACAGTAGCGGTAAGTGGCCCCTTTAGATCCCACCAAGGGGAAAAGCCAGCATTGCCAGCATCAGGAACCCCAGCCAACTCCCAATGTCAGCAATGCCAGCTTTGGACTCGGAGAGTGGATGACACCCGCCACCCCAACCTGCTGTGATTGCAAATCCTACCTGGTACTTAATGACAGCAGTGTAGGATTCCCCCTTCTGGCCCAAAGCCAGCCTAGGAGGAGAAGGAATCTGCTGCTGACATCATTGAGAACCCCAGACTGCCTTCCATGACAACAGTAGTAGGCTACTTCTCCCAGGCCGTGGCAGCTTTCAATGTGACCATGCTGGAGTAAGTGGGTTGAGGAGTGCTGCCTAGGAGTTTGCTTGAACTGCACTCCCAATAACTTTGATGGGCTTGGCTGACTTCAGTGGGGTTAGGATTGCATCCCATGGGTGCAACCTGTTCTCATCAAAGCTCAGCCCCCATTGACTTTAACAAGGAAGGACTGGACCCTCTGTATGCCAAGAGCTTTACAATCATTTTCTCATTAACCCACACAACATCTCTGGGAGATGGACTGGTGTGATAAGTTCAGGGCTGCATGCCATGTGCATGGAGCCTGTGCCTCAGTTTCCCCGTTCAATCAAACACTAGTCTCTGCGTTGTCCATAGGAATCCACCTTTAATATTTACAATTCTTTCTCCTCTGCTCACTGCAGGGTTCCACCCATTGCTCTTCCTGGCTGTGGGCTCAGTCCTCGCAACTCATAGCTAAAAAATAGCAACCAAACCATTGGCCCGTATATGCAAATATTTAGAGGACACTTATGAGAAATACTTTGCATGTATGGCACGCCTATCCAAGGATTACCTCTCAAGCCTCTTTCGCCTGCCTAAAGGCACTTCTGTCCTACCATCCCAACCTCATTCTAGAAGGGTGGGGGGTAGAACTAACGAAGTAAATACATATTACCTTCTCGCGGCCCAGTTTGTTTCCCTTATGTACACAGGGCTTCTGGTCACCTGACCAGCCCCAACCAATCTCATGCCCAGTTAAGCCTAGACGCCACACCTGTGCTGCTCAAGCCCATTAACTGAGCCTCAGGGAGCAGCCAGGTAATAAGGACCAGAGGATTTCTGAAGCAGGTGCATTTGAAGCACTCCAGCTCACCCTGCTACATTCAGCCACTATATTATTATCCCCATTTGATAGGAAGGAAATGGAGGCTGAAAGATAGTAACATGTCCAAGGCCATCCAATGAGTCCATAGCCAAGTGAGTGTTTGAGATCAGGTGTCACAACTCATGCTGTAGGCACTGGACCACACCAACTGATCTTACAGTAGCTTACCTCAACAGTAATCTTATTGATGTCAATGGTATTACACAGGGTGGAAGGAGAAAACCCAGACTCTTGTACTTAACTATTCATGCAAAGAGCAATGTGTTGTAACAGATAAAGCTTTTGCAATGTCTTGCACACAGTGGCTGCTGGACTTTTAAAAAAAAAAAGCTTTGTTTTTCTATGTTCCTGTGTGTCACACATTATCAATTATCAAACCCTGCTGCTGGTGAAATGAGTAACTAACCGCACAAATAAAATGTTAAGGAACAATTAAAGGGTGACTTCAGCATGCTGTAAAAGAACTTGTTCATACAGGTTAGCTCCATAATGTCTGGCTGGGCATCACTGAATCAGACCTGGCTCCTGTTCTGTTCTGTTAAAAAAAAAAACAACACAAAAACCCCCCCCCCCCATATTTTTTATTGCACTTAACAACAGAGCTGCTGCAAGTGATATTATATTTTTGCCAACAAGGACAAGTCTTGAGGGTTTTCCCATTCTCTTTTGCTCACCTGCCATGTAAAATTGGTTAAGATGGCATCCGTTTTAATCTCCCAATGAATATTGAATGAAGGATTCAGTTATGAATTAGATCATTCCCTTCGCTTGCGAGTAATACAAGTCATGTTTGATTTTCAATTTCAAGTTTCTTTTACTGCAGAAGGCAAAGAAAAAAAAAAAACCATAGTTGAATAAGGATCAAGCCTCTCTCCTCACCATATCAGCATCTTGTATCAGCACTTATTCTTTCTATCCTGTGTTGCCCCGAGCTGCTCTTTGAGCAGGAGGGTGCGTGGTAGAAACATAGTGAAATAAATAAATAAATAAATTGAATTGACTTCACAACAGTAATTATAATTTACATTTATAAAGTCTTTTTTGGGTCACATTCTGAGCTGGTGTAAGCAGCTGCAGTTTCATTGATTCCCGTGGAATTAAACCAAGTCCGTATTGCACTGTACTATGCGCATTCACCACCACCGAAATGCAATTCGAGTGAAAAATTACAGTCAAAAGTAGGGAGGAGAGGGAGAGAAATTTTGGCTAAGGGAAACCTCTCTTCCAGCCAAAAGTGATATTGCTATTGTCCATGCAGGATAAATAAGAAGGTCTCATCTACAAGACTGCTCCCTATACAGTTCTGTGTTGGAAAGATTCCAAAATAGCAACCAAACCATTGGCCCAGGGATAGGGGTTCCCATATGCAAATTTTTAGACCAACGGTCAGCTCAGTCAATGCTGCTTTGGGTGTTTTTGAACAAGCAGGGCTGGGGGGGGCATGGAAGAGAGCTGTGGATCAGCCACTCAGGTGGAGTGCGTGCGGAGGAATTCTAACGGTCAGCTCCTAGTGTGACTATCGCGGCAGCCACCTCACTTCCTCCTGCCACAGACCACGGGGGAGGGGGAAGCGCACCGGGCTGGCCTTTGAAATTGAGATGTCCCGGCACTTGGGGGAACTGGGCTCCCTAGCACTTGTGGCCGGTTCCTGTGACTTGTAAAGGCCGTGCCCACCACCCACAGTGCCTATGAGCAGTGGTCTGCTGGCATGGCTGGCTGCCCCAGTTAATACGAGATGGGGATGCGTGGCCGCCAGCTGCCACACACCTTTTTGGCTTTCCCCTGCACGGCGCACTCTGGATTTCTCAGCAGTGTGCCGCGAGTGGCCATGAGTGCGCGCCCTATCGGGACGCACATTCCCCCGTTCCACCTTCAGGCGGGTGGGTGGATGAGTGGCTCCTGGGTGGCCATGCGGGGAAGCATCTCGTTTAAAAACACCCTTTAATCACCGGCCAGGTCAGTCTATAGGGTAAATGATACTTGTCCCATCACACGTGGGTTAGAGGAGACCAGGCTTCAGGTAGCCCTTGCACCCTTTTCTACAATGCACAGGGAAAGGGCATACTCTGTTTTAGGCAGGAGTGTTGGCCAGCACTGGTTGCATTGCTGACTGGCTTCAGAGAGAGGGGATTTCTGGTCCAAGTCATGTCCTCAGGCGCTTGCCATGCTGGGAAGAACACTTGCTAGAGCTTTAGAAAAATATGTCAAACACCCAGTCTTCAGACCTATTTCCCATGTTTCCTTTCAGAGGTATAACATGCCCAGGCAGTCACCAATGCCCCAGCAGTGGGACACCTACCCTAGTGGTTTTAAACCTGATGTTTAGACCTCTCGGTGTGTTTCCATCTCCATCTTGCAGTTCAGAGCCCTAGGACCAAGAGAGTAGCTACTAGCTATAAAAGGGATGGGCAGTACAGCTGCACTGGGGTTCACATGACCCTGTGGGGGCAGGCAGCACACATTCCCTGGTGCAGCTGTCTCCCCTGCAACTAGGAAGGGAGGGCAGGGGCCCCATTTCATCTTCTGAACAAGGGCCACATTCTCACCTGACCTAGCTACAACCCTGCCTAGGAGGACTCTATGTGGGATCTTCTTTGCCTCACTGTCCCACAACTTGGGCCCTGCCCTAGCTAAAAGACCGCCTTCTCTGCTATGTTCCATCATACTCCCTTACGTCAGTCAGGGGTGCCCAAGTAACTTCCATCATTACACCAGGTCCAGAAAACATACACATTCTCCGTGAACTCCCTTCAAAGCCCGAGCCTGAGCATCAGGAATGTCAGACCTACTTACCTGGCCAGGCTTTTAGTGGGCGGGAATAGGGCTTGGGGGATGGAAGTGGTTTTAACTGGAATTTCAGAGGGTTCATTTTTATTTTATTTTTACTGTTTTTTATATTTTTGTACGTGGTGAGCCACCCTGAGTCTGCAGGAATGGGTGGGATACAAATCTAAATAAATAAATAAATAATAAATAATAAAATGGCATGTGCATGGGAGGTCCATATCCTCCTCTGTGTAACGAAACAAGTAGCAGTTGGAATTAGCCAGTTCAAGTAAGGAACTCTTGTACTTTCGCAATTAATTCTCTGTCTCCTTCCACATACAAGTAACCTGTCCCCTTGGGTTTTCATGAGGAGTGCCGTTATTCTGCAACTAGGAGGTATGAAGGCAGAGCCTTAACCCCTTTGGTTTCTGCAGAATCTTTTTTTGCACCAAAAGGATTCATGATGTTAGGAATGAGGGCTAGGTGAAAAGTGGAGTCTAAACAGGAAAAATAAATCAAATGGAGTCTGGTTCCAGTCCCACAATGCACCACAAGCAGAAATTGCATGATTGCACCATTAACCACACAGCACTATGGTTATGGTATGTTCTGATGCATCGCACTCTTCGATAACATGTGGGCAGAAATGTCCTTGGTGGTAGACCAAAGTGACATTTCCTCCTGATAAAAAGACATCTGAATTACCACCAAGAAGTGAATGATATCATTGGAACATCAGAGGGTGGTTTGTCAATTGCCACTGATTTACCATGTGGTAAGCATGGCATCTGAAAGCAGTTTTTGGATGAGGCAACACTTTCCCCACATATTTAGGAATTAACTATGCTGTCGCTAGTCAAGGGTGTGTGTAAGAATGACACATTATGCTGCCATTTGAAGGCCAAACGTGTCTCCTCTCCAATGCATCCATTCATCAATGAACTTTGAAACGGAACTCCAAAGCTCTGATCATTGGAGTTTGCCCCAGCACGGTGCTGTGGGGGACAGAGCTGCAAGCTGTTCTTTCTTCTTTTAAAAAGTACACTGGAACCTGCTTATGAAAGAGTGGGAATAACAGTATGGCCTCTTTTTGCCGAAGCTGTTCTGTAACGTAAGACAGACACTATGACAATTCATCATCAATATGATGGATAGCATAAGCCACAGCTTAAATCCTTTAAAAAAAAAGATTTTAATTAAAAAATACCTGCTTAATATTATGCTGTGAAAGTCAGATTAATTACACCTTTTTCTGTGTAAAATACAAAGTGGCAGAGAAGGGGTCCTCAAATTCCAGGGGTCCCATTAGATAATGCAAGTGTTTTTTCCCTTCACCTCATTCAACCGGACGATGGGTAGGGACAACAGAGATTGTCACTAACCCAAATCATAGCAATTCTGCGATATTGCAGCTTGCATCTGGGACAGGGCAGAGTCCCTGCAGGCCACTGGCCCTTTAAGAGAGAGCTAGCACCAGTGGGGCAACAGCTGCTAGCGGCTGCAAGCTCTGGACAGAAAGGACAGCGCCTAAGAGGAGGAAGCAGCTGTGCGTGGGCGTGGCAGAGTCAGCCCAGGGAGAGAGAAAGACTGAGCCGGAGCTTGGTAGGAAGTTGTGGAACTGAGAACCCATGGGAAGCAGCAGCTGTATGAAAGTGCTGCTTCTACTAGGCCAAGCCTCCTTCAGAGGGGGCTGTCTAGGTTGGGAAGGCTTTGTAGGCTCAGAGGGTGTACCTCAGCCCGAGAGGCCTCAGGGGAGCTGCCTGGCTATTATTATTATTAGCATTTATATAGCGCCAGCGATGTACCTGGCACTTTACAGAAAATAAGATAAGACACGGTCCCTGCCTGAGAGCTTACAGTCTAAAGACAGGGGGAGGGGAGACAGGGAAGGGGGAACAGAGGGAGAGAGACAGAGGGAAACAACAAGGACTTTGGGAGCTAGGGGGTAGATGCTTGGCTAGAGGCTGTGTAGAATAGAGAGACTGGAAAGCGGATTCCTGCAGACAATGCTTGTGTGGATTGTTGATGCTATATTAATTATTATTATTATTATAATTAAGGATCAAGCTTGTCTCCTTGCCACATTAGCATCCTGTATCAGCAGCACTTATTCTTTCTACCCCATGCCATTAACGCCACAACAATAATTATAATTTACATTTATAAAGCCTTTTTGGGGGATTACAGGCATATTCATTATATATTCATTATAATAATAATAATAAATATAGCATTAACAATGTGTCTGGTGCTGTACAATCCTAATAAGAGACAGGTCCTTGCCCCAAGGGGCATACAATCTAGGAAAGACAAGGGTGGGGAGACAAGAGAAAGGGGAACAGGGAGACATTCACAGAGTTGAGAAGCTGCAGGTGCACGTGCTTAGCTTAGTTACAGGGGAGACAGACACAGAGTGAAAGGACAGCATGGGAGTGTGGGGTGGCGAGTACCCAGAGAAGGCCTGATGGAAGAGTTTGTTTTTTAGGAGAATTTGAAGGTTGGGAGGGAGCAGATTAAAGGATGCGGTCAGGAAAGGAGTTTCAGGCATGGAGGGCAACATGGGTACACTTGCCATATATGCAAATTTTTAGAGGACACTTATGAGAAATACAGGTTGCAGGGTTGCATTGTTCTGCAACCTGCACTCCTCATAAGTGTCCTCTAAAAATTTGCATACATGGTAACCCTAAACATGGGAGAAGGGGTGAAGACATTTCCAGGACTGGGGGGCATTAAAGCGGGTGAAGGAGGGTGGGGGTGATCCACCAGGAAACAAGTGTAGAAAGTTAGTGGGGAGCAAGGCCATGACGAGTCTCAAAGGTAAAGACAAGGAGCTTGTACTGGATCGAGTAGAGGGTATTCTTCTTCTTCTTTATTGCCAGCTAAAGCTTGCATTAGCTTCCCTCTTGCCCATGGGATGAAGTTGAAACTTTTTTTCCTTGCCTTGAAGATTCTATTCCACCCACACGTACAGTATGTCTCGTTCTTCTAACCTCACTTCTGAATGCATTGCCTCTTGCTCCCATACATTTCTTCATCTCCTTTGAACAATTCCCTTCATCTCTTACATTGTTGGTTGTGTGCTTGTTTTACGTTGCCCTTCTCTCCTTGGAGAAGTCTGTCATTCCCTGTGCACCAAGCGCCCGTCTCTTCAAATCATACCTTCTTTAGCATAAAGCTTCTTACATAGATTTGCTGACCAAGAATTCTCTCCACCTCTTGTGTGGGTTCTTGAAATGCAGGAACACGTTAGAGCTTTTCTGACCGAGTTCTGCCGCTGAATTGAAGATATCAGCACACTTCCTGACTTTCTGCTGTAGTCGACTGTTTTTCAGGGAAGGCTATTGTGTAGTTACTAGACTTTGAAACAAGCTCTGCCTGATTAAACAGGCTCGGTTTCCACTCCAGCTTTTAACCACGTTTGTAGCCAGTTCATTCCATGGTTAACTAATCCGGTGTGTTAATCCTCTAACCCATTGAAACCAATGGCAAATCTTCCATTGCCAATTCTTCTCCCATTTATTATTATTTACTTTTAATTTATATGCTGCCCTATCCAGAAGAGGCTCAGAGTGGCTCACAATGATAAAATTAACAAATGAACCAAATAGAGATGCAATCCCCCAAGCCCCTGCTCTCCACATGCAATCCCATCCCACCCACTCCCCCGCCTCCTCACACAGGGTCTAACCTCCCTTATTCAAAGCCAATCCAACCCCTGCTCACAACCAATTCCCAAAACACAAATGTCAATATAAAAAAAAGCATTACAATTTAATTTACAATCTCTCCCTTACTATGCATTAGCTCTTCCCAGCCTATCTGCTCCCCACCCCCCCGCGTCTCTCAGTGAGGGGTTGCAGTTGTCCAAACACCTCTCATTATTATTATAAACATTTATTAATTATTATTATTATTTTATTATTATTAAAATAACCTGTATTTTTCATAAGTGTCCTCTAAAATGTTCATATCTTGCCACCCTAGTGGTGGGTGGGGAGGATGGATGTGGGTCCATGGTGGGTACGTGCCCACCTCTACCCATCTCCACGCACAGAGCAACTGGCATTGGAGCCCGTTGTTTCGTGCAAGGGTGATGGGTGGAGATGGGTAGAGCGTGGAAACGTGCATGCCCCCCCACCCGCTGCTGGTGGTGTTACCATAGGCACATCCCCCCCCCCCGCTGCTGGCAACCCGCGGCATTCCTACGGATGCCCCCCCCCGCACACGTGTGTGGAGCGTTGCCCGTGTGAAAAGGCCCTCTGTCTCCTCCTTGCCAAGGGGACTAGAATGGCACATGGTTATCTCTTTGAGCAGTTTTTAATGTTGTTATATTACTACATAACTGGGGCCCCCCAAATTCTGCATCTGCACCCCATTGAGGCTGCCCTCCTGCCTGGAGAACACTGGCCTACCTGCTTCTGGCAGCAAGATTATTGTTCTTATTAATCTCTTACATAGTGCTTTCAGTGTTCAAAGCACCTTGATAGAGAGCTTGCTTCCTCCATTTGTGTTCTAACTCTGACATTTCTAGCTTGCACCGCGTCTATCATTCACCCCTCTTCAAAATGACACAATCCACCATTTAAATATTCCAATCAAGGTTTTAATTAAACTATCCATATAATATTACTCTTTGAAGGCGAGTTCAATGTCCCTTCAACTGAAGAGTATAAAAAAGGGAGACTATTGAAGGTCTTCCAGATTCCTGTGGTACTCTCTCCGAGTGCCGGCTTGTCTGACAAATGCACTTTGTGTAGCTTCTTGCTGCCAGTGAGTTTATTGGAGCTAACCACAGGCTGCTCACCCACGTCTGTTGTCTTTCTTACCAATTGACTTTAGAGCTAATGTGCCTTGGGGGCACATCTTCCTGGCCAGAAGTAACCTCTTTCCTTTGAAGCAGCTGCACAGATTCACAGAAAAGGTTCATTTAGAACATTATTTACAGTAGAAACACAAATATACAAGGGTATTTTTTTTAAAATAAAAAAAATAAATAGGAATGAGACAAATTAGATCAACTCTGAGCTCCATCTTGGAAATTCTCATTACTAGACCGACACAAAATGCAGAATTAAGAGCCCTTTAGAAACCCTAATAGAAATACAGATCATTATTTATAATGTCTTAGTTTATCGGGGAGATATTTGCTCCTGTAGAAAGCCTTTCACTTCTGAAAATGTTAGCGGACTTAATTAAGGCTGCCCTTTTCTCTCGCTGAGGTAGAGGAATGTTATCTTTGTAGCAATGGGTAAATGAAGAAAACATTCTGAGTGAAAACAGATGGAAAATCAGCTTGCTGGAGACGGTTTGGTCTGTGCAGCCACCACGTTCCACCCTCCCTTCACAGGTTTAGCGTGTCCAACCTAATAAACGGGCAGCCCCCTGCGTGTATTTCATGTGCTTGCGGCAGCCTTCACTCAGTGGCGCCAGTTTTCTGTACCCCCCAGCCTCACTCTCCTTCTCCCCAGCCCACCTGTCAGTTGGCCAGGTGCACTAGCGCTCTCCCCTGTCCTCCTGTCAGCGGACCGGGTGTACTGGTACTCTTACCACTCCTTGGCCCGCCTGTCAGCTGACTGGGCGTGTTAACACTCTTCCCCTCTCCCCAGCCGCCTGTGAGCTGGGTGAGACTCTATGGTGTTGGCAGACCTGGATGTGGGCGAGCCTGTGGGTAAACCTCATTGATGAGACGTGGACGTGCATTAGCCTGGATTTGCCTGCACGATGGGCCCACAATCTCCTGGAAGACGCCATGAGTGGGTAGGCAGGTGTGGGCTAACATCTGGTGGCCACCTAATAAACGAGTGGGTAAATACGCAGCTGGTGTGGACTAATGTGAGAGTTTGCCAAGGTCACATGGCCACTCAGTGATGGTGCTGGGTACAAAACAGGAATCCATCCTCTCCTTTTTCTCCGACTGTCACACTCAGGCTCCTCCCTTATCATACCATGCCAGCACATACATTTTCTTTTTAGCTGAGAGATCCCTTCAGCTTCCTTGTTTTAACCCTCCCATCAGGGGTGTAGCTAGGCTGGAATAGGCCCTGGTTCAGAAGATAGAGTGGGACCCCACTGAGCCCTCTCCTGTCAGCAGGAAATGCATCTGCACCAGGGCGTATACCCCCTCCCCACCCTCCAGGCACATGGGCCCTGCCTGTGATCACTATGCCCTTGCTTCCTTCCTATTTCAAAACTTGCCTAATGGAAATCAAACATGCTTCCTAGTGGAGTTTCCCTGATACCAGCTGCCGCTGCTGCCACTCCTTGAACTTTGGGCTCGATGACAAATTCAGTCCTGCAGTTCTGAACTTTAAACGGCTAGTTCCTCAGAGGCAGATGAAGAATTCTTGGGGCCCTGCACACTTGCCTGTCCCATTTAAAAACAAAACTGTAGCCTCTGCCCACCCCCGGCTCTTACCTTGCCTGCCACCGAATACCAACCTTCCCTGAAGCATCGCGGCTAGAGCTAGCTAGCAGCAATGCTCAACACTTTGCCAGTGCTGAAAACCTGTATTGGCTGGTGTGCATTTTGTCAGACAAAGGTGCTTGAGTGTGCCTGTGATGTATGGTGAATTTTACCAGCGGCTCAGGACTGACCTTAGCATTGGTGGAGCCCAGGGCAAAGATAAAATGCGCCCCCCATGCCCAGTGGCCCTTCCCTTTGACCATGCCCTCCAGAGGCACCCTCTGCGGGGCCCTAGAAGGGATCATTTTTAGGACCCCACTCACTGGGAGGGAGTGGGCCCACACCTGCATCTTACCCTGGTGAACATGGGGGCCAGTACAGAGTTCCTGGAAGTAGAGAAAATAGCAGAGCTCAGGAGCTCGAGTTGCCCTGTAGTAAGGCCAGTCCTGCAGGGGCTCCCTATTTGACTGCCCCCCACTCCCGGGGAGAAAGGTTACATGGAGCCTTGCATTCCCTTGCCATTACAGCTCTTTCACACTTGCCTTCTGGCTCATTTCAGCAAAGACTCTTCTGGAAATAAGTGCCCCTAGCTGAACAAGAGCCAAGTAATCCAGGAAGGTGATAAAATTGTCAAGCTGATTTTTAGAAAGAAAACCCTAGGAAAATTTGTATCGCAAGCGACTTGGAAACTCCATGCTTAAACTCTCTCAATCCAATGTTATTTACTCAGTTGCTTTATTCCTAATCAAATAAAATAAAACTTTCACTCCTGGCAGCTCCAAAACAGTGTTTCACACCCCTCATCTCATTTCCAAAACGTTCCACTCCATTCCTTTTTAATTAGGCTGCCATATGGACACCTACTCGTGTGATGCTAACATAACGGTTTATCCTACCTACTGTAAAAATCTCCACCTCACTTGGTAATGCATTTCGAGCTAAAATCTGACCCTGCATCAAACCTGAGCGGCTACATTTGTTCCGAATCAATTCTGCAGGGGAAGAAAAGGAAGAAAGGCTAGTTCTCACTAGAGCCCGAGAGGAGTGAATCTGCAATCGCACAGGCATTGCAGAGATGGCACCAGACTATGCAGAGAGACACTTCTATTTCCTGGGCAGCACAACTGGAGGCTGAGTACAAGGGATGCTTTCAGACGGACAGTACCCACACCTCTGCTTCATCTCACACCCAGGCGGCCCGTCCATGTCTGTGTGCAGGCAGAGCAGAGGAGGGGCAGGGGCAGCCTGTTCCAGGGCAGCTCTGCTGGTGGCGCTCTGGAACATCCTGGAGCACCGCCAGTGGAGCGGGCTGCCCAAACCTGAAGCACTGGCTGGAGGCAGAGCGGCAGCCCGTCTGCTCAGTGGATAGCTGCTGCGGCGCTGCTCTCAGCCGGGAGCTGCCCTGGGGAACGCCACCGAGCTGCGGGCGGCAGCCTAGAGCGTAGAGCAATCTACCCGCAGCGCTACGGTGTGCGTGAGAGGACAGGGGGCTGATGCATTGGCAGGTCGCTGCTGCAGCTGCTGGATCCGTGTAAACCTGGCGCAGGCAGGACTGCATGCAAGGGATGCAGGGCTGGCCACCCCCAGAGCAGGTCCGTCGATGACCAGCCCTGGGTCCGTCTAAAGACGCTCAACGTCTTACCCCTACCCCGCTCCATTTCTCCAATACACGCAAGAGGGGTCCTGACCTGTACTCGTGCATATCTCCCAACAGTTCCTATCTAGGAGGAACAGTCCCTCTTTGGGTGCTGAATCCCACTGTCCCACTTTCAGGGGGCCCAAAAGTCCCTCTTTCAGGAGAGAAATACAAATAAAACTAAAATTCAAACCTGAGGTACTTCTTCCCTGGTTGTCACCCAGGAAAAGCACTAGAGAGGACGGACAATACAGGAGATGATGGAATAACAAGAAACTAAGTGGAATGAGAAGCAGGAGAGCTTCTGTCCCTCTATAAACACCTGGGATGTTGGGAGGGGTGTGTGCAAGGGTGGACTATAATATAAACAAGTGGTACAGCTGGCCCAGACCCCACAAAGGGGGGGGGGGGGCATAATCTCTGGTGTTGCTACATCCCCTGTCACTGGGAGAGAGGACAGGAGACCCCCATTCTATCTTCTGCACCAGGGCCCATTCCAACCTAGCTATGCTAGGAAGGAAGGAAGGAAGGAGCAGAATTTTACAGCCACAATGTATTTGGCCTTTGTTTTATCTCCTTTAAAGGGAAGATGATGAGGTTGAGGGACCCAAAATGAGATCTCGGTCTTGTTTTCTTTTGTACATGTGACCATACGGCCCCAATGGTTCTTGCTTCTAAACCAGAAAGCACCAGATTTAAATTCTACATCAGGAATCTCATATCAATTTCTCACCTGCTGTTTAGTGCTGCAGGGCATATCGAAGTATTACGAGGTTAGTTATTCAACTAAGGTTCCATCTGTTTACCTCTGGTGCCCTTCCTAGTTGCAGTTATGCAACAGAAGGCTTTTCAGAGAGGACAGGATTGTCCTAGCTAAGGTTATAAGCGAAGGGTGTTTTTAAACGAGACGGGCCCATGCAAGGACCGCCTGTCCCTGCATGGGACCTGTCTTGTCTGAATTTTTTGGGGGTGGGGGGCGGTGCGCACTCCCGCCCCCACCCATCTCCCACATATCCCTGCCCGCCCCCACCCCCCGCATGGTGCTTTCAGCAAAAAGCCAGAGCGTCCCGTGTGGGGACGGGGTGGGTGGTGCATGGGCAGCGTGGCTGTGCGTGTGAAGTGCTCCTCCGTGCACTGTGCCCATGCACCGATCGTGGACCCCCACCCGCCCACCTGTCTTGTTTAAAAACACCCTAAGTCAAATGACTTCAGTCTTCCAGATGTATAAAGCCATACTTCCCAACAGTCCTTATTTAGGAGGTCCAAGTCCCTCTTTGGTGCTAAATTCCACTATCCCTCTTTCAGAGGTCCAAGTCCCTCTTTCAGGAGAGAGAAAAACACTTGAGAGGAGGAGAATGGGGAGATGACGGGAAACTAAGGGTGCAGCCACATGTGCAGAGGCAGGTCAAACCCCTGCCTGCCTCATGGCAGGCAATTGCAGCCACCACACTTTGGGCCAGCGGACATATGAGTAGCCCCATTTTGGGCAGCCTTATCCCACTTTGGGCAACCTTGCTATGCTCTGCGTCATCAGCCTTTTCCCAAGGACGCAGGATGTAGCAAGGTTGCCCAAAGTGGGGTCAGGCTTGCCCAAAATGGGGTGAACATCTGGCAGCCGCTGACCACACGAGCCACTGCATCGCGTGGTAACTTTGCCCAAACTGGGATAAGGCTACCCAAAGTGGGGTAACATCTCATGTGGCTCCACCATTTGTGGAATGATCAGCAGGAGAACGTTTGTCCCTCTTTATGCACTTGGAGTGTTGAGAGGTATGAGTGTGTGCATGTAAGTTTGAATACTGTAAGCCGCCCCGGGCTGCTTGGAGCAGGAGGGGTGGGGTATTAAATTATTTTATAAAATAATAAATATAAATAAGTGCACGAGGGGTGGGGCTTATTTGCTGTGGGGTGGAGCTTATTGGCCAAGGAAGCAGGACCTCTTTGGCCACTGGAAATGTTGGAAGGTGTGCCCAACTGTGGCTGAGTTTCTGCTCAGTGGAACTAGGACCCATGAGGAATGAATGAATGAAACATTTTATTGTTAGCCATAGGCTTTAACAAAATACAAAACCAAAAGGGTACAATAACATTTACATATAAATAAAATCATAACAATAAAATCATAGCAGCCCGGCAGCAGGCGGCTGTCCCACCACCATACTTTTAACTAAAATTGGAAGTTATATTCGTTATGAACTCTCATAACCTATCTAATCTGGATTTAGTTCAGGCTAGGCTGCCTCATCTGGGTATCCACTTTGCCCACTTTGTATTACTTATTTGGGTGATAATTGATCAAGTCAACACAGAGGGTATGGCATGAGACTATCTTTCACCCTTGACAGACTGATTATCCAAGCATCGGTTGGAGGTTATAGGTCAATCGCGCTCGTAACCGTAGTATGGCCAGGGCAAAGCTAGCCACTGCCCTGGTCAGTTCCGAGTCCAAAGGGTTGAGAAGAAGTCGTATAGTATGTTCATCTACAACCCTATTATCCAGAAAGCCTCCCAAATAACGAATTCTTAGTCCAACCAGCGTAGAGCATCTTAATAAGAGGTGATCCACAGTATCCACCTCTCCTGACTGGCACAACGAGCAAATCCTCTGAGCCTTTGGAATTCCCTTAAACCGACCCTCCAACAAAGCTGAAGGGAAGGAATTTACTCTTAACTTAAAGAAGACAACCCGTTTCTGCGGGTCTTCCCAAGTGAGTAAATAGTAGTCAGACCCCCCCTCAGCCTTGTATGGCACATAAGCCTGGGCCACCTTTTGCTCATCTAACAATGCTTCCTCCCCTTGCCCCGTCTGATCCTCAATCCTCCGTTTAATCAATTTTTTTGTGGTCACTGGACCTAGTGGTTCTAGGTACTCCAATGAAAACCCCAACTTGTGGACCTCTCTCAATACCTCATTTCTCCAGGCCATCCCCAATCCTGCATTGACAGTCAAGGCTAAAAGGGAGTTCTTTACCACTGGGAAAAGAACTATTTTGGACCAGTATGAAATAATAAGCTGAAGGCCTAAAGCCCGAAGCGGGAGGCATCTTGCCTCTGCCCTCAACAAAACCTGAGGAAGTCCTTTAGGGGCACCCAGAATGGCTCGAAGAAAGCCATTCTGGATTCTCTCAAGTTGGTCCAAGAAAGCCAGCCCCCATACAGGAAAGGCATAAAGAAGTTGATTAACCACTTTTGCCTCGAATAGGCGTAAAGCTGGAAGGACCTGTTTACCCCCATAGCCAAAATAGAATTTAATAATAGCCCCTACTGATTTCTGGGCTGTTTTAATTATTGCCTCATAATGTGCCTTCCAACCTGTCCGCTGGGAGACAATTACCCCTAAATATTTATACCATCTTACTTGTTCAATGGGATTTTTCCCGATGGACCATTGATGGGTTTTCTTGACCACATTGGCACTCATCACCATGACCTTTGTTTTATCATAATTGATACGGAGTAATTCACGCTGACAGAAGTCTCCAAACATTTGCATCAATCTTTTAAGGCCAACCAAGGTCTGAGACATTAAGACAGTGTCGTCTGCGTACAGTAGAATTGGGACCAAACGGTTCCCGATTTTAGGAGGATGCACATCTCTCTGGGCCATCTCGTGTACCACATTATTAAGATATAAATTAAACAAGGCAGGGGCTAGTAAACACCCCTGTCTTACCCCCGCCTGCACCGGCACAGCATCTGACATTGCACCTCTAAAGTTATACCGCACCCTCAAACTATTATCTGTATGGAGCTGGATCATTAAAAATAAAAGTCTGGGGTCAATTCCCATCGTGTGTAACTTAGCCCACAGCCGCTCCCTACACACCAGGTCAAAGGCCTTTGCCAGATCTATAAAGCACACATAGAATTTCTTGTGGGCCTCCGTATATTTTGCTGTAAGTGCCGCTAGCACAAATATATGATCCGGTGCTGCGTACCCTTTCCGGAACCCTGCTTGTTCTGGCTGTATTATGTCCACGGACTCTAACCAAGCTTGTAATTTATTCAGCAAAAATCTGGTGTATACTTTGGATATTATACTAAGTAGGCTTATGGGTCTATAATTTTCTGGCAACTTGGGATCACCCTTTTTTAAGATGGGGATAATTGTACTAATTTTCCAGGACGGTGGAAATTTCCCAGATTCATTTAGATAAGTAAATAACGGAGCCAGTATACTTGCCCACCAATCTGGGTTATGTCTCAGAAGTTCTGGTGGAATATGGTCAGAACCTGGCGCTTTTCCTGATTTTAGTTGGCCTATTAGTTCTACAATTTCCTCCAGCATCACAGGAGGCCAGTGCTGGAACCCGTCTGCTGTAGAGATATACGGCCCTACTGGTATCTCCTTGGCAGAGGCAAAAAGAGCCTCATAAAAATTCTGCCATATCTCAGGTTGAATTGGTATTTCCCCAACAAGGGGACCGTTCCGAAATCCAGTCCGGATTAACACCCAAAATTGGCGAGAGTCTCGTGCCTTAGCAGCAACCAATATTTTTGACCATTGGGTTTCTGAATACATTTTCTGTTTAGAGATTAGGAGCGTTCTGTAATTTTTCCAGTGCTCTACCATCTCTGACCTCAGAATTGCATTAGGATTACATCTAAACTTCCTGGAAACTTTCCTTAAGGCTGCCCTTTCTTTATGACAATCTTTGTCAAACCATGTGGGGAACTTTTCTCCTAACAGCCTGGCTGAGGGGGCCGCTCTCCCATCTCTAGTAATAAGCGGAGTCAATAAAGTAATTAGCTCCCCATAACCAGTTATTGTTTTTTCATCCCCAGCCATAATTGATCTACATGCTTCTAAACTTTGGGGGGACTTACTAAACACGTCTACCCTTTCAGCCAGTTCCTCAGACCATTTTGCTGGAACCACCAAAGGCCCTTCCACCTCTCGGCCTAATGTTAACACGTGGGATTTATTCCCTTTCCCCACTGTCGGATCGAAGATAGTTAGGGAAACGGGTAGATGGTATGTTATGAACAATGGAACCACCTCTAGTTTGTCTATCAAGGGGAAAAAGGGGGGGGGATATCAAAAAGAGATCCAGTACACTGGAACCTTGTGGGGCATGGTAAGTAAAATTTCCTACCCAATCCCCCTCCACCCTGCCATTAATCACAATCAAATCCAACTCAGTCAGCAATCGGTCAAAATAACCTTTCCTTGAACTTACCACCTGGTCTCTAGAATGATGCTCGGGTAAAGGCAGTGGGTCAGCCGATTCCTCCAATGAAGGCTCAGCCTCCAAATTTATCAGATTCCCGATACGGGAATTGAAGTCTCCCCCTAGAATAAGTATTGCTAAGGGCCATTGAGCCATAGCGGTCTGAACCTGCTCAATAATAGAAACCCACATACCAGACTGATAATAAACAGATCGATCAGGGGGTAGATAGACATTCCTGTCAGGACCCGCGGCGCCCGGGACGGGCGCCGCGGCTTGCAGCGGAGGGGAGAGCGGCGGCGGAGCAGGAGCACGGAGGGAGGCTCTGGCCCGAGGGAGGAAGTGGCCCCGCCCGCACAACAAGACGCGGCCGGGGAACGGGAGGAGACCACGCCCCCTAGGGGAGAACACGGCGTCCCTGGCCACGTGGAGGGTGTAGGGGACCCGCCCACCGTGCAGGAGGGCGGGGTCCCCCTACAGCTGATAGAAACGGCGCCACGCCCGCTGCGCCGCTCTGCACAATTAGCGCAACAAAGAGAGGGCGGGGCTAGCCCTTTATAAACCCAGGCGGCCGGAGCGTTCAGGGCTGGCGATTGAACGCAGACCGGCCGCCTGAAAGCAAGCTAAGTGGGATTGTTGTGCCTTGTGAAACTGACAGTCGTGTACAGAGTGTCGAGCCTACCTACCCCCCCCGTGTGAGCCTAGTGTGAAGAGTGAGGGTGAGTGAACGAGTGCCTCTCCTGGTCCCTGCGGTGTCCCTGCCCCCTCCCTTGGGGCCCGGGTGTGTGAATCCCCTTGTTCCCTTCCTCCAAACCTGTGGTTCCCTACGCACGCCTCCCTCACCGGTCCTCCGCACCATACCGTTCCGTTCCCTGAGTGTACGAGTGATTGCGGTCGTGGTGAACGGTGAGGGCCTGCAATCTCGGCGCCCTATGATGATAGGGGCCTAGCCCAGACCTTGTGTCAAGGGCAGTGGCCCACCTACTATCCTGACGGGCATTTCTCCACCCCGGGAGCACACCGGCCGTATTCCCAGGCGCAAGGTAGCGTGTGGTGTATGGTGTGCGCATGGTCCCTGGGGCCGCCCACTGACAATTCCCAACTATTACCTCTAAGCCTGAAGGAAGTACGCATAGCCAAAGACCAAAGTAGGCTTTAATAAAGCTTAAACATAAAATTTGTGCATCCAACCTAGATGTTATCAAAAGCGCCACTCCGCCACTGGGGCGGCCTTGGGCCTTGGAAGGGTTAGCTCCCAGCCAAAAAACCTCGAAGCTCCTCCAGGTCTGCTGAATGGGGGGGATCTAACATCCATGTTTCCTGCAACAGTATGATATCATGGGCAGAAACGGAATTTATAACATCTGGAACGTGCTGTAGGTTCTTCCATCCTGCAATATTCCACGAAAGCAGAGTAAATGGTAAGGGCTGAAGCCCTTTTAGTCATTGCTTTAAAGATGTAGGAGGGTGCTTAGGGCGCTGTCTAAGCACTCTCCCTGGCGGATTAATAAGTGGGCCTGGGAGGGATCGTCCACCTTCATACCGCTCCACAACAGAAACGGCTACCCATGAGGAATGCCAAAGTCCTGTTGTTAGATCTGACAATGACCTCACATGGCCCTGCACAAGGCAGTTATGAAGTGTCTTCTAATTCTAGGTGTTCCAGGGTTTGGGTGACCTGAGACATCTTGGGCTTCATTTCCAGAACACAGTACCCAATTCAATTTAATGGGAGTAGTGGATGTTCAAAATCCAGTTTTCCAGCTCGATACCCCAAATCAATGAGCACTTGAAAATTTAAGGTGAAATCCTGACTCTGCTGAAGTCAATGGGAAACCTCCCTTTATTTCAGCAGAGTCAGGATTTCACCCTTGTATCGTAGCTTTTTCATGCTTCCTTTTTAGCATCTACAAATTTACTCAGTTAAAAAGAAGCTTTGCAAGTATTAATCAGTCTATAATTAGTGTTTATAAAGGACTATGCAAATGATAATATTGTTAGTCCATTAATCCATACAGTACTTTGAGATTGGTATGAAAGAATCCACTTAAAGACTTATAAAATCATAGGTGCAATTCTGACCACTACTGAAGTCAATAGGAATTTAGTCACCGATTTCAGTGGAGTCAGAATGGCACCCACTGTGCAGATGGGGCTGGGGAGTGTGAGCAGTATCTTAACACGGAAACTGCTCAGGAATCAAAATATGTTCAGTTGCATCAAATATACCTGCATTGTACACTACAAATTGTGCATATGGATACATTAATTTTAAAGGATTTGCTAAATTTGCCCACTATGTGTAGTTAAGTTTAAAAGGAGATTATAGATGATCGAGAACTGAAGTAAAAGAAATTTAAAGGTTTTCAAGGACTGTAAAAAAAAAAAAAAGAAGAGATTATAACAAGCGACTAGTGGACCAGTTGGCCATTTTAATTAAAACCGGGCTGCTTATTGATCTGTATTACAGATTGCCCCCATTTACAACACTTCAGCAATCTTCCCTGTATCTATTTCAGAAAATAATCACTTGTAAGAGTGAGTAATGAGGGTAGATGCTAACACTTATAACTCTGTAATTTTATATCATTGCAGGAAGATCTTGAATTTCCAGCGGTAAGCACTTTTGCACATTCAGCTATGAAAATGATGGGGTATAAAATGCATAGATTGTACCAGATGTTTCTTAATTTATTTCATGAAAATATTTATAGTTTAAGGTATGGACTCTAATTTATGGACACTCAGTCAGGGATTAGAGCTGGAAGAACGTTTTTGCTCCTTAACACCAGGCATGTAATTTGATACAATCTGGGATGAACCACATGCCTTGGTTTCCTCCTATCCCCTGATCGTCTCCATTGGTGCCCCAAACTCTGGAGGGCAGTTTGCATGCACTGTTCTCCAGCTTTCTTTCTCGTATGTTCCCGGGAGTGGCAGGCAATCTTTTGCTGCTTGTATTACATGCTCCCTTACAGAAGAAGGGGCTCAGCTGCTCCAGAAAGCTGTACAGATCTACTCTCACTCCTCCCACTGCAGTCCTGTGTAGAAGAGGCCCCAGCAGCTGCTCTGTCTGGGTCCTGGCTCATGGCAACCATAGAGGTAAAGTGAACCCCCAGCAGTCTGGTGACAAGTCCCAGACGTTTCCGCACCCTTCTAACACCATTTTGCCCAATCTGCCCACACACATCTCAGATCTGGTTGTCCCTGAAACGGTGCCCTGCTTGGTATACACCTAACTGGCAAAACTGGTACTGGTTTTTGCTTGTGCCCCTCGCAGAAGGGTCTCAAGAAAATTGAAGAAACTGGGGATCCAGGCTCTGGTTGGGGCACAGTGCTTTGAGGATTATGGTGCTTTGATTGGTACAAGTCAAGACTATGGGTGTTTTTAGACAAGCACCTCCACACCCATCATGCATGTTGCAGGGCCACATTGGCATCCTATGCAGCCCTGCAACATGCATGGTGGGTGGATAATGGGTGGGGAGGCGCTTGTCTAAAAACACCCATAGTGTACTTCTGGGGGGGAGGGGTGCACCTGCAATTTGATGTTAGTTCTAGAGTTGATTGGCAGGTACCAAAGCTAAAAAGAGAGGAGACTACCCCTTAAGATTTAGGGTTAGTTTAGGCCTGAATTCTGGAGTACCCACTTTACAATGAATCACAGAATTGTAGGGTTGGAACATACCTCAAGGGTCATCTAGTCCAACATCCTGCTCCATGGCAGGATAGGCTCTACCTACAGCAGGGGTAGTCAGACGTATGGGTGCACATGACCCACTTGATCCAGGAGTCAACTTCAGGCAATCTACCAAGACCTCTCCCACTGCGTCAACGCTCCAGGCTGACTCCCAGCTCTAGGACACCTCAGCAACCGGTCTCAGGAGTGGAGACGAACATCACCCTGCCTTCTCCACCACACTGGAGGAGCTCTTCTAGCCCATTTCCTCCCTGGAGGTACTCTCTAGTGTGCCAGTCCTGCTTTCCTCCCTAGAAGTGATCTCTGCCAGGGTGGTCCCCTCCTACACCGTGATCTACTGGAGACTAGTTTGGGATCTAGGCTGCCCCTGACCTACAGTCTCAGACAGATGCTTGTCCAGGTGGCTGTTGAAAACATCCAAGGAAGGAAATTCCACATGTTTTCTAGGCAACCATTCCATTGCTCAACTTTTCTTACAGTTAGGAAGTCTGTCCTAATATTTAATAGAGAAAAAGTAGTACAGTGATGTCTTATTGGACCAACTACAAGTTGGTGGAGGTATGCAAGATTTCGGACCTCACAATGCAAGCTTGCATACCTCCACCAACTGTAGTTGATCCAATAAAAGATATCATGGTACTACTTTGTCTCTATAGTCTATATTTGGGACCAACACGGCAACCTTACTTTCTCTACACTAACATTTAATTGAAATCTACCTTGCTGCAATATAAGCCTTGTCTTTTATATGAGGCTCTGTGACAGTGGAGATTATTAATTATTATTATTATTATTAGCATTTGTGTAGCGCCAGCTGTGTACCTGGCGCTTTACAGAGCAAATAAGATAGACGCGGTCCCTGCCTATGGCTTACAATCTAATAGACACGGAGGGGGAGACAAGGAGAGGGGACATAGGGAGAAACAAGGGATAAATTACATTCAAGCAGATGCGAGGTCTCAGGTGCACATACTTGGCTTGGTTGCGGTTAGGCAGGAGTCTGTGGGGAGGGCAGACAGTAAATATTGAAAGTTCTAACAGGCGTCGGGAAAGGCGGTGAGGAAGAGGTGGGTTTTGAGGAGGGATCTGAAGGTGCGGAGGGAGGGGGCAAGGCAGATGTGGGCAGGGAGGGAGTTCCAGGCATGGGGGGCAGCAAGGGAGAAGGGATGGAGGTGGTTAGGGGAGCAGGGGAGACGAGGGAGGGGGCAGAGGAGGAGTGGAGAGTGCGTGCAGGAGTGTGTAAGGAAACTAGGGCAGAGAGGTAAGGGGGAACCAGGTTGTGAAGGGATTTATAAGTGAACACCAGGAGTTTGTGAAGGATGCGTTGGGGAAGGGGGAGCCAGTGAAGCGAGGAGAGGAGAGGCTGCACGTGGTCGAAGGGATGGGCTGAGTGGATGACCCTAGCAGCGGAGTTTTGGATGGAGATAAAGGGGGACAGGTGAGAGCGGGGGAAGCCAGTGAGGAGGAGGTTGCAGTAGTCAAGACGAGAGATGATCATGGCGTGAACAAGGGTTTTGGCTGAGGAGACAGAGAAAGGGGCGAATCCGAGCAATGTTGTGGAGGGCGAAGTGACAGGATTTGGCAACAGTCGATGTAAGGTGAGTGTCGAAGACGAAGCCCAAGCTACGGGCTTGGGGAACGGGGCGGATGGTAACCCCATCAGTAAGGATGGACATGGAAGAGGAAACGAAGGGAGGAAAGATAAGAAGTTCAGTCTTCCAACATTTGCTGTTCTTTTCTAGCCCCGTTATTGTTGTGATTGTTATTCTGTGAATCCTCTCGTTTGTCAACATCTTTCTTGAAGTGTAGTGACCCCAAACTTTGCATAATATCCAGGTGTGGCCTTGCAGGTGCTGTGTAAAGTAGTACCACTAACTCCCACTTTCTGCATGTGATGCCTCTATTAATGCAGCCCAGAACAGGCACTTGGCTTTTTTTGTAACAGCATCAGATTATTGATTCCTCTTTCATATCAAGTCCTTCACTCTAACTCCCATATCCTTATCTGCAGTGCTCCTGCCAAGCTGTTTGCCCTCACGTCTTACATTGGTGCATCCATTTTTTGTTCCTATGTGTAAGGTTGCCACCTATGTATATTTTTCCAGGCCACTTATGAAAAATACATGTGGCAGGGCCTGCACTGGTGCCAATGCAGACCCTGCAACATGATTTTTTCCTAAGCAGCCTGGAAAAATATACGTAAGTGGCAACCTTAACTATATGCAGTATTTTGCATTGGATGGGTGGGAAAAATATGTTCAACTTTAAATTTGCATACATTTACATAAGATTAAACATGCAAATGTATGCAGCTAAATATAGAGGGCCTCTCTCTTACCTGAGGTCTTCATGGCTCTCTGCAATGAAGCAGGTGGCAGTGGGTGCCTGGGCATAAGCGCAGTTCTTTAACAGCTTCCTCTGATTGGCTGGCGCGTGGGGGTGTTCGTATGGGTGGGTGAGGGCTCGCCCTTTCTCTCGCTTGTTTTCATTGGTGATAACTTGTGGGAAGGCGGGGCCGTATCCACTTTCTCTTCTTGCGATTGGTGTATTGTCGAACGTGGGGCGGGGCTTTTTTCCCTCCGCGTCTGGGACTGGGGCAGAAGGGAGGCTTTCTCCGCCCCCTTCTTGTGTGATTGGCGGCGGCGGTTAGTTAGGGGCGGGGCTTGGCGAGGCGGCTCCCCTGTCGCCAGGCTGTGGGCGCTGAGGCCGCAGTAGCTCCTAGACGGCAGCCAAGACGGTCGAGGATGGCGACGGGCACGGAGGTGGCTTTCTCGTTACTGCTGCTCCTGGCGCTCACGGGCCCGGCGCTCACGGTGACTGGCTACATCGAGGTAGGTTGCTCCGGCCGGGGGCAGCGAGGGAGCGGGCTGAGGGGATGGAGGAGCCGGGGCGCCCGCCCGCCCTGCTGCAGCGTGCCCCCTCCTCCCCCAGCCGCCCGCCTTGGCGCAGTGGCTGAGCCGGGGCTCCCCTCAGCCGCTGCAGAGGCCGAATGAAAGGCACCGGGACCCCCCAGTCTCCTTTCCCCGCCAGCTTCCTCCTTGGGAATCTCCATCCACGCCTTCAACCCCCACCCACATCCTCCTCTTCTCTCCAGC
The DNA here is from genome assembly GCA_003113815.1 of Sphenodon punctatus. Classification (NCBI taxonomy): domain Eukaryota; kingdom Metazoa; phylum Chordata; class Lepidosauria; order Sphenodontia; family Sphenodontidae; genus Sphenodon; species Sphenodon punctatus. The sequence continues at coordinate 5,771,676 of QEPC01005433.1, read as the reverse complement.
TCCGTCAGCCCCCCCCAGGCTGCTCCCAAGCCTCTTCCCTTCCCCACCCCCATCAACGCCGCCTCCTTCAGCCCCCGCTCCCAACCAGTTCCCTCCCTGGGTTGCTTTCTCCCCGGCGCCCAGGCTTTCTCCTCGCGTCTCAAACCATCCTCCGCCGCCCCCACCCCCGTAAACCCCCAGCTGTTCCCTCCAAAAACACCCCCCCCCCCCCCC
>QEPC01005433.1:5713880-5771199 GCA_003113815.1 Sphenodon punctatus | reverse complement strand
CACACACACACACCATGCTCTGCTCCTTCCCCTCTCTCCTTCCATCCCACCTTCCTCCTCAAGCCATTGGCCATCCAGGCTACCTGCCCAGGTGATTTGCACTCACCCCTGTGTTCTCCAGCTCTTCCCTTCTTTTTTGACCAGCCTTTGAGCTCTGCTTATTTTTCACCTTGTTTAATTCCCATATCCTTGTATCTTTGCCTTCCCTCCCCCTTGTGTGAATACCAAACTGGGGCGGTTAAGATGAGGCTGGAAAAAATGCTGTCTTCCCACCCCCGTTACCCACATCCCCCCTTTGCAAGAATAATGAAGTGTTGGTGTTGCAGGGTGGAGAAGAAGTCCATGCTGGGGGTTGCAATCTGATATCAAAATCATCCAGTGAAGATGGACTTGCTGTTTCTGATTTGTTTAGGATCTCTTTTTTGTTGGCCTTGGAATCAGCCCTGTTGGTTCCCTTTTTTAATGCCTATAACCAGTATGGCAATGCTGCTGTTCCAGTGGGCATATTGAGTTCACCCTCCCCTTGGATACTCTACTGTTCCAGTTTCAGCGGCCTTAATTGTCTTCCTAATTCTGCTGGTCTATAAGTGGAGTTGTTTTTTTCGTTGAAATGCTGCGTGATGGATGTTTTGCTTTTAGTGTGCACACCTTGAATATATTTTTCTGTGTACTAAAAGTATCTAGTGCTGCACTTCAGTAAACAGGATAGTGAAATATTCATTGTCTGCCACAGCTAGGAAGGCAAATGGCTCGGAAAATGAGGTATCAGTACTGTAAAAATGAGAACCTTTCGGCATCTTACGGTCTTACCTTGAAGACAGCAGCATCAGTTTTTAATCTGTAAAACCAGTATAGCAAGTTTTGTTATCATGGCAATCTTGCTGTGTAATAGGATTTTTTGTGCCTGTAAAGTCTGCTCAGGATTTCTGGAATATACAAGGCTTCCTCACCTCCCCGCACTGTCTGGAAATAATGTGGGGTTGAATTTTCTGAGGTAGAGAATAAAAGTATTTATTTTCAATCTATCCAGCAATAGTTCTGCATTGGTAGGTTAGGAATCTCTTCCAATCTAGTTGTGGATCTCAGGGTTAACGAGCTGATTCTCTCTCAGCTACCTTTTTTGTGCGTTAGAGCTGACCTCTGCATTCTTGGCACAGTTACAAGAATTGTGAGTCTCGGATTGGTCTAGAAGCTTAGAATATTAGAGGGCAACTTCATAGGGAATTGTCTCCGTTAAACGCATTTATTTCGTCAAGGCTGCATTATCCGCTTAATAGAGCCTGAGTAAATCTTCAATTTGAAACTATCTTTTGTATTGTCTTCCAGATTAAAGCTTTATCCAAGTATAACGGGTATGCATCTGATGATTTGGGGGTATTAAAATTATTTTCATTTCTGAAATGAGCTATACCCAAATAGCTGCCTTTAAAAAAAAAAAAAAAAAAAAAAAAAAGGCTTAATCAGTAATTGTACTGCTTTGAACCAACCAGGTACAAGACAGAATGAAAAACAACTTGTGATCTAGCATTATCTACCATAGCATAGTCACAGAAGGTGTGCAGAACACATTTACATGGTTTAGCTACCCCTTCTGTGTACATGATACTTGATCAGAAAGGTGGTGATGTAGCACTTCCGTAATACAAGTGCTAAATCCCACCCACCCCTTTTACACTGATAAAATGCTTTACAGTGTGAATTAAGAGGCACAGACACATACTCCTATAGTGTTTAAGAACATAAGTGCCATACTAGGCCATACCAATGACCTTTCTTGCCCAACATCCTGTCTGACTACGGCCATCTTCTGTTACTGCAAAACGGGTCATAATGGAGTGATCCATTTCCTGCTACTTACACCCAGCACTCAGAGGTCTCATCCCATGACCAGCTTGACTAATAGATCCATAAATGGCTATCTTCAGCTAACCTATCCAATCATTTTCTGGGCCCAGTTATTCTATTGGCCTTCACAACACCCTCTGGCAATCAAAGGGCTCTAAAACCCTTTTCAGACATTAAACCTCACAACGTTATGTGAGATAGGAAGACCCATATTCCCATTTCACCGATGGAGAGCTGAGGCGGAGTGTGATTTGCCCCAGACAATAGTATGAATCCATTTCCATGCTGGACATGAATCCAGTCTCCCAGTTCAAGTCCTGCACTCTTTTCACTAGGACATATTGGCTACTTATTAACCGTGCGTTGGATTCCTTTTAGTTTGCTGTAGAATATAGCAGTCTTAGGGTGTTAACAAACAAGATGCTGGCCTACACCAGGTGGGTGTCAACCTGCTCGTTTATTAGGTGTCCGCCACCATGTGGCCACTACTCACGAGACCCGCAGCCCCCACTTATGGTGGAGTCTTGCAGAATGTGGAGCCTGCTGTGTGGGCAAATGCGGGCTAATGATGCGGCACCTGTCAGTGGGCCTTCCATGCTTTCGTTACCTCGAGACTAGACTATTGTAACACTACATGGGGCTACCCATAATGGTGTTCTGGAAGCTGCAGCTGGTGCAAAATGTGGTGACCCACCCTCTTATCGGGAAGGGCCCCTGTGAACACATTATACCTGTGCTCCATTCTCTGCATGGCTGCTTATAATTTTCTGAGCCCGCTTCAAGGTGTTTGTGCTTACCTTTTAAAGCCCTGAATGGCCTGGGCCGTACCTACCTGTGCAACCACCTTAGTCCCCAGGCCCTGGATCGGCCCCTGTAGTCGACTGGGGGCACCTTTCTTGACGTCCCCAGGGTTTCTTGGGGGGCTGACTGTGGAGAGGGTGTTCTTGGTGGCCACACCTAGGCTGTGGAACTCCCTCCCAGCACAGGTCCAGTTGATCCTGGACCTCTCTTCCTTTTGATGAGTTTGTAAGACTTGGCTTTTCCGCCAGGCCTTCGAGGGTGATGGGAAGTGGGGGTTAGGGTGGGAGGGATTTTAATTATACTCTTAGCTTTCTCCTCTTATGAGTTGTGTGTGAATGTATTTATAATTGTATTTTAATTGTAAGGCTCCCCCAGCTGCCTTTGGCAGGAGGGGATGGATAACATTTTTATATAAATACATTTTAGATTGCATGCAATGTCTCTGCATGTACAGGTTTGCCAGCACCATAGAATTGCAGGTGGAAATCCTAGAGTGTCCAAGGAGCAACCGCTTCTGCTCCGCTCATTCTTGCTGGTGCTGCCGGTGGGGGCTGCCAGCAAGCACATGAAATGCATGCGAAGGCTGCCTGTTGGTTAGGCTGAACACGCTAAACATGTGGGGGGGGGGGGCTACGTGGACCGAACCTGGACTGCAGCTCACGAACGTCTCATTTAAGATCCTTAGTTAAGCAGAAGAGCTGCTAGATAAGCTCAATATAAAAAAACGAAGTTGCAAGCTGTCAGTAATTGGACCCATGTTTCTTTGAAGTCTTGGCAGATGTTTTATGTAACTAGTCTGGTCGGCGATGCTCCTCCTCTCCTGCTTCCTGTCAAAGTGTGACATACGCTGTTTCATGAGTTATGTTTATATGTTAAGAATTACTACAGGTCCGTGAGCAATTGTTGTAACATTACATTTAACTCTCTCAGTGAATGAGGCTGAAAAACCTGCCTGGAGGTTGTTTTGCCAGGGAGATAACTAGAAGATGCAGTAAGGCTGGCCTGAGGGATTCCAGTTAAAGCCCAGATTGGATTACTTGGCATGGCCTTGCTGGTGGAGAACCTTCAGTATTGCTTTGCGATGATGGGATTAATCCCCTGCACCTGTTAAAACCTCTTTCCGACTGTAGGCCACTTCCTCTGTCATATCCGAGACAAGATCAACTGCTTGTCTGCATCCCCTCTGGAACTTGCATCGTGTTCATGAGCTTCTACTATGCCAAACTTTCTCTTGGAAAGCGAGACAAGACAGTCTTAGGCTATGGTTAGTTGTGTTGTCCATTCTATGTAGTAGCGATATTATTAGTTTGTCTACCGTTTTTGGATATGGTGCTGTTGTTTGTGGTGCTTGAAGTACTTTCCCACACAGTGAAATGTTGTTCCAGCAGGGGTGTGTTGTAGGGCAGTCCATGATTCATCCCCTTCAAGCACAGAAGCAAGAGAAGTTTCTCAGCAGAGGTTTGTGGGATGGCTGGCGGAGAGTGGGTGCAGTCTTTCCACATAGCATTCAGATCAGACTACTACTCTGTAGTAGCCCTTTACTGTATGGCACACCACTCTATGGCGTAGTGAAGGTACCACTTGTATAGTGTTAAAACACTCCTATGCTACTACAGAATAGTGGAATAGCTTCTACATAGTATTGCATCTGAACAAGCCTTTGGACTTACAGCCAAGTTAATTTGTGTTTTTGTATTTTATCAGTAGCGGTGTATTTACCGTGGAGGCTGTAGCATAGATCGGACTCAAGACTTTTCAACCACCTTTGCTTAACCTTTTTTGAGTACTGGGAGAAAGCTGATGAGTACTCTAAGTTCCAGCTTCCGTCATTGCTTACAATTGGGGAATTACGACTGTTGAGTTCTAGTGGAAAGAAAGTGAACTACGTCTTCATGCGTGTCTCCAAATCAAGAGGTTATTATTGTCCCTACTTGCAGCTAAGCCCATGTACATGTTTATAGTGTGCGCATCACTCTAGGTGATGCCTGTAAATGATTATAAACATCTGAACGTTATTACTGGATAGCAAAGCTCAATTTGTTTCTAGCATTGGCGTAATGTGTGGAAGTACGTACTTAGGAGTTCAGTTGATTTGGCATGAGCTCATTAGGTGGATTTTCTTTCACTTGATTGTCAGCTGTGAGTCCCTGTCCCTAGAACACCCAGTAATCTGCTTATCATCCACAACTTGTTTTCCTTTCCTATGTTCAATGTGCGCATTGCATCAGACAACATGTGAAACTTGACATTGAATAGGGTGTTCTAAAAGGGCTTGCAATTATGTGGGGTGTTGGACAGTGCCGAAGTAGCTTTGTTTCTTCCAAATGACTGAGAAAAAGATGAACACATTAACTGAAGACCCACTTACAATTAACTAATGGTAGTTCCTATAGGTAGTAGTAATGCAAGTCTGTCATCCAGAAGCTTATTTTCACTCCTCTTAAAAGTTGCTTTGAATGGTTCCAAAAGACAATGGCTATTAAGAAAAAATTCTAATGCAATCTTCTAATTCCTTCAAACCTAAAGCTTTCTGAAGGTATCTGATTTCTTCTGTCACTTGACCTTTTTATGTAATAAAAGTCTGAGGTGTTTAAAGCATAGTATGATGTGTTAAAATTTAAATAGTCTTTTTTATATAGAGAGAGCTGTTGTAAACGAATACTTCAGAGTCCAGTTCATCCTAAACAGCTAGAACTGTTGGTGTTACAAACTACATTCACTTTGAGGCACAATTGTATAAAGTACAATATGGCATTGATTTTTATTTTATTTTATTGCATGAAGCACATTTGTGCACTTAAGTAACTTAGTACTGCTTTGACAGGCCACAATTTGTACTGTATTTGCTATAGCAAAACAAATAGCCCCATTTTGGAAAATTCCCTCTCGTACTAATTCTATAAAGTTCCATCTGACTGACACTCTAACTTTTGAAACAGAAAACAAATTTTCCAGAATTAAGAGATTGTTTTGTGTGGGCATCTGTCTATACCCATGTGGTTGCACCTTCCTGAATCTTAAAGGCAAGGTCCCTTTTAACTCTAAATTCCCGTAAGGAAGGGGGTGGGGGAAGCCCAGGGCACCATAATGTAAAAGTATCCTGTCTTCCTGAGAAGTTAAAACTGAAAGATCACATCCTCTAGAGGAATGGTTTTGGTCTGGAATCCTCTAGTTCTCTAGCATTTGTGGAGTACAAATTCCAAATTTCCCCCCCAAACTGTATGTAGCCTTGTGGATTAATTTCCTTTTTTGTAAACTGTGCTAGGGAGGCAAAGTTCTTGAAATGTGAACATGACAGACTGGGGCTTCGGTCTGGTATTTATTTATGTACGGTTCACCCTTCTTACTCCTCCAACACCTGGTAATCCCAAGGGGGTGGTTAGCATCTAGCAGTTTCTGTTTTTGTAAACAGTAGTTTCCTTATGCAAATTCCCTGTAGGTTTCTGAGAGAGCTATGTGGACCATCCCTTGCAATTAAAATTCAGAAGCAAAGTTTGTAGGCCAGTGATAAACACTTCACTGGATTCTAATCTTTGATCCTAGTTTGAAAATGGAAAGGGATGTGCTCCTCTTTTGCTTTCAAATAGTTATATAAACATTAAGGTGTTGATCTGGAGAACTTGTGTGGTTATGGTGGAAGCTCAACTTGCTTCTCTGTGAGGATTGGGCTGCAGGTTAACATGACGTGCAGACTGCAAGATTTTCCAACATCTTCATAGTTAAATACGAAATGGTCTCAAAGTTAAAGCTATCGGTGGCCTAGTCACACATCTATCACTATCACCTTTAGTCTCTTCCCCCCCCCTCCCCATTTGTAATGGAAAACTCATTCTCTTTGAAGAACTCAGTTGGCATAATCAAGGCTTATAACCAGAAGAAAGCATTGTATTAATTTACAGTGACATCTAGCCCATAATTGGCATATTTCAAGTACTTATCGTGTTCTATGAATTCTTCTGGAAAAGTTTAGCTAGCAGTCTTGTAAGTGAAGGATCCTGAGTTGTGTTCTCTCCAAATGGTAGCTACATGGTTTATCTGTGTGACAGCAGTGGGGAAACCTGAAGCTTCTGAGTCAAATGGGGCCCATGGCTAATTTTTATGAGGCCCCCTTTCCAGTTGCTAGATTTGGGCTCTCCATCAATTTCTTACTCCCAGGCATTTTGGGTGAGGGGGGGATGCCCTTGGCATAAGGACTTGCAGGGATGCACACTAGGATAGGGGGGAAAACCCATGATCTGAACCCTCCTCTTCCTGAACATGCCCTCTGAGCACCTCTGCCCCAGCTTCTATGTGGCCTCAGGGCTTGTACTAATATTCAAAGTGGCCCCTAGGAGGGGAAAGGTTTCCTATTGCACTCTTCTCCCCATTGCAACCTTTGTCTTGGAGAAATAAGGGTCCATGTCTTAGAGAACTGACCTTATGCAGGTGCTATCAAATGCATCAAGTAAACTGAAAGTAAAGTGTAGTGGGTTGCAATAATTGAAGCATGACCAGACTTCCATACTGGCCCAGACTAATGGCTCATCTGGCCAAGAATCTTGTTTTTAGCAGTGGCCAGTACCAGATGCATCAGAGCAAGTGCATAGTGTTGCTTTTTAACTTACTAGTAGGGAGGTGGTGGCCTCATTGGTGGCTTGAAGCCTACCAGTTGGAAGGCTTATGCTCTGTTCCCAGCAGCGTAGGAGAACAGATTTCTCATCATAGGATTAAGGTCTGTCTAGATCAGGTACAGTTGTGAAACCCATCATGTCACGCTAATGTAGACAGCAAATCTTATTTTAACACTTCCCACCTGATAGAGGTGAACTCAAGCTAGGAACCTCTCTCTGTGTTAAAACATGGCTCTCCTAGTGCACATTAGAGCGCTAAGGCATGCTTAATATAGACAAGCCTTTAAAGAATATTTCTAATATAGCTCTTCCATAATGTATTTCTAGTGATGGATTGACTATCCGTTGTACGTGCTACATATCTCAAACAGTGGGCTGCTTCTTTTCCTCTAAGGGAGTATTCAACAGTCTCCCAGGGGAACTGGATTGTCGGGCACTTTTCTGCTATTTTCTCCTTATTTTCAAATTATTCCAAAATGTTCCTATTATAAATACTTGTAATTTACAAGTATTTGCTGGGCCATGCATCTATAACATGTTAAAATAAAATGTAAAGACCTGATTCTGTGAATGGTCAACCCTACTCATGGTCATTACAAGTAGGAACGTTTGTAGAGCCTACTGTTGTGTTGCTTATATCTCCGCATGGATGTCTAAACGCCAACTTAAACTGAACATGGCTAAAACGACACTCCTCTTCGCTCCCATAACTTCCTCTCCCTCTTCCCTGTCAACTGCCATTGAAGGGGTTTCCATCCTCCCTGTACCCCAAGCCCGTAGCTTGGGCTTCATCTTCGACTCGCACCTCTCCTTCAAACCCTACATTGACTCTGTAGCCAAATCCTGCCGCTTCTCCCTCCACAACATTGCTAAGATCTGCCCTTTTCTGTCTGTCTCCTCTGGCAAAACTCTCATCCACGCCCTAGTCATCTCACGCCTTGACTATTGTAGCCTCCTCCTCGCTGGCCTTCCATGCTCTCACCTTGTTTCCCTCATCTCTGTTCAACACTCTGCTGCCAGGTTCATCCACCTAGCCCATCGCTTTGACCGTGTGCAGCCTCTCCTCCCTCCACTGACTTCCCCTTCCTGAGCGTATTCTGCACAAGCTCCTCATCTTCACCTACAAAGCCCTTCATAACCTTGCTCCCCCCTACCTCTCTGTTCTGATCTCCCTCCGAACCCCTGTTCAAGCACTCCGCTCCTCCATCCCCTCCGTCACTCTCCCCTGCTCCTCCAGCCGCCTTTGTTCCTTCTTCCTCGCTGCCCTGTGTGCCTGGAACTCCCTCCTTGCCCTCGTTCACCTTGCCCCCACCCTCCACACGTTCAAGTCCCTCCTCAAAACCCACCTCTTCCGCTCCGCCTTTCCTAACTCCTGCTAATCACCCCCACCCAGGATTATCCCCCACCTGTTATCTGCAAACTCCCAATTTACTGTAACCAAGCCAAGAACGTGTACTTGAGTTCTTGCATCCTCGTGAATATTGCAACCCTTGTTTCTCCCCCTTCCCTGTCTCCCCTCCCTCTGTCTTTAGATTGTAAGCTCTCGGGCAGGGACCGTGTCTATTTTATTCTCTGTAAAGCGCCAGGTACGTTTCTGGTGGTATATATAAAAACTTATAATAATAATAAATAATAATAATACTGTAGCAATTTGGGAGGGAGGTGGTAGGAGAGTGCAAACTGGCATAACACACTGATTTGTGACTATTTGGACACTGCTGTCATTCGGTGTATTATATTTGCATTGTGCAAAATCAGTTCAACTGACCAGTTATTTTATCATGAATAGAGCCAGATTTCCTGTTCTTATTGGAAATAAGACGCTATCTTGTGGTCAGTCAACAACCTGGTCAAATGAATGTTTTAACTTCAAAGAGCTCAACTCTTCGCAATGTAATTAAATGCAAACATTTTTCCTTTTTAATTTTAATGACTGAAATATTAATGATTTTACCAAATGGAACCAAACTAATTTTTACTCGCAGTGAAATGAATCCTAGATGAGAGGGGTTTATGTAATCAGGTGTCCACCTGATCAGAAACTCATGCACTTAAGCTGCTTACCAGCACTTCATTTTCAAGCATTACAGTGGACATTTTAGATCTATTTAATAAAGGATTAATAGAATTGCTAGTTTGGAGAGACCTGTGTGTGCTTGGATATAGTTTCAGCATTCTGTTGTAAGGAAATCTCTTAATAGTCTTTTTTTTTTTTTTTTTTCCTGCTAAACTATTTTATAACTCAAGTAGGAATTGACTCACTCCTCTACTTGCAGTCTTTTTAAGCCGTCTGCAAACGTTAAAGCGTCGCTGATTGTGAAATGTAATACTGAAATATAGGACAAATGTGTATTCCGCATTGTACCTCTAGTGATAAAAATGGGGTTTCCTGTGGCTTCACTGAAGGTAATATATAGTTCTGTAGGTAAGGAGTTCTATAGATAAGGCTAGCTTAAACATAGTACTCTGAAGATAAAACTGAGAAGCCAAATATGGTGCCTTGAAGATTTTTTGTCCATTCCAGCAGCAAGATCAAATACTGATCACTCCTGGGAAACTGACAAAAATAGAACACTGACATTTTTTTGTTCTGCTACCAGGAGCTGGTTTTGCTGGCTGCAAAAAGAACCATCTTGAGGACTGAATCTATTAATTCATTTCAGAATTATCGTCTAGCAGAAAGCATAGTATGCATTGTAATATCTTGATGCTGTAGGAGGCAATGTAGGAAAAGAAATTTCTGTTTGTATTTTGAATGATTACAAAGTGTAATGTGTCAATTAAAAGTTGGATTTCAGCCATGCACGTGCGTAATTTACTTCCTAAGCAGCTGATGCACCATTAAAAACTTTTCATAATGGTACAAATGGTAAAAGAAGCTATTGTGAATCAGTGTTAAGCAAATGATGTTGGTAAGACTTTGTTTCATTAAAAAACTTTTATTCATGGAGAGCAGGTCTTGGGTACATAATGCTGTATAGAATTATGCAGAAGATTAAATATACAGAATACTTTGCAAACTTTTTGTAGTCTTGATAATGGCTTAGGTATTTTCCTTGACCCTGATCCAAGGCTTGCACGCGAACATACAGACATTACTGACTCTGCTTGTGTGTGCAGCGCATGCCCCTCCCTCCTGGCCACACCACTACTTGTCACAGGTTGTGGCAGGGGAAGCTGGCAGTAGCATGGTCAGGAGGTGGGGACTTCCTCCGTGGCACCATGTGTGTGAGCACTGTGCATGCGTTCATAGTAGGTTAGGTCAGCGTATGCTCAGACCTTGGATCGGGGCCCTTGCATCAGGGCCGTCCCTGCCACTAGGCAGACCTAGGTGGCTGCCTAGAGCAGCAGATTGAGGGGGGTGGGGGGAGCAGCGGGCAGGAAACAGAAGGTTGCTACCTTGTAAACAAGGTTCTTCGAGATGGCTCCGAACATTCTCACAAATGGGTTTGCGCTTCCCTTACCGGCACATACCAAGCTCACTAATTTAAAAACCAAGTGACGTTCATGCGCCCCCACACTATATAAGGTACCTTCCCACCTAAACCCAACAGTTTCTTCCAGCCCTAAGCGATTATGAAGAAAATTCCATGCAAGGCTGGAAGGGTGGTCATTTGTGAGAATGTTTTGGAGCCATCTTGAAGAACCTTGTTTACAAGGGAGCAACCTTCTGTTCTTCTTCGAGTGGCTCCTCCCATTCTCACAAATGGGAGAGTACCACGCTTAGAAATAGGCAGTGGGGGAATTTTCTATCAAAAATCAAACTTAATGCATACTGCATGCAAAAGAACAAGAGTTTATTATGTAGTAAAACAGGTAAGTATATTTACAGGGAATCTCTACATATAGTAAACAAGTAAACCTCTACATATAGTAAACAAGTTATATAGAAACAAGTGGTTCTTCTGTTTGTCTTGCTTTTTTAAAAAAAACAACAAACGGTTTGAAAACAGAATTAAGTATAGACACACAAAGAGAAGTGTGAGGCTGGGAAACTAGGTAGAGAGCATAGTGCTTCACAAAGGTATGTGGGGAGCTGCACGTTGCCGCCCTACATATCTCTTGCGGAGATACGTTAGAAAAAGCAGCCATAGAAGCACCCAGTGCCCTAACTGAATGTGCTCTCAAATTAGGTGGAGGCGGGAATCCGCTCAGTTGGTAAGTAAGCGAGATCAGCTGTGCCAACCATTTGGAAATAGTCTGAGAAGATATCTTCTGACCCAACCTAGGTAGGGATGGGGAGATAAACAGAGTGTCTGAGAGCCTGCAATCTCTGGTCTTATCTAAGTAGGTGAGCACAGCTCTTTTTACATCTAGTGTGTGCGCCATGGCCAAATCCTCAGATGCATGAGGAGGAGGGGAAAACACGGGGAGAACAATTTTCTGGGATAAATGAAACTGAGAAACTATTTTAGGTATAAAGGATGGGTGAGCTGAAAATTCTAATCTGTCCGGGAAAACTTGGAGGTAGGGTTCCTTTATAGAAATGGCAGCAATTTCACTAACACGTCTGAGGGACGTGACAGCTACCAAAAAGGCAGTTTTAAAGGTCCAATGGAATAGATCTGCCTGTTCTGGAGGCTCAAAGGGATGTTTCGTCAATCGATCAAGTACCAGATTAAGATCCTATTGAGACAGTGGTACCTGATGCAGCGGGAACAAATTTATAAGAGCCTTGTGGAACTTCTTAACCATAGGGTGAGCAAAGAATGATTTAGAACCAGGAAGGGTAACATGCCTAGAAATGGCAGAGAGAGGTGCACTCTTAACGAGATGCGTGCCAAACCTTTCTCTGCAAATTCTAGTAAATATTATAGAACTAATTCTACACACAGTTGAGTGGGAGACAGAGATTTGGCTTGTAGCCAAAAGCAGAATCTTCTCCACTTGGAGTCCTAGGACTTAGAAGTGGATGGTTTAAGTTCATTTTGGAGGACAAGGGCTAACTTGTTACTTAAGGACTGAGCCCCTTTAGTATGTGAATCCTCCAAGCATGGAGGTTCAGTTGTCTGAGTTCCGGGTGGAGAATTTTCCCATGGTTCAAGGACAGCAAGTCCGGGATTTGGGGTAGGGCAAAGGATGAGTTGGCTAGATTTTGAAGCTCATGATACCATATCTGGCGAGGCCACCCTGGAGATATGAGGATAAGATTGGCCCCCCTCTAACTGAATCTTGCTCAATACCTGTGGAATGAGAGGAATGGTGGGCTGCCCTGGTGCAAAAAAGGCTGCACTTTGCATTCAGGGCAGTGGAGAACAGGTCTACATACCCCATATCACGACTTGGGGGGGTGGGTGCCAAATTTTGTCATGGCCTAGAGCAGCAAAATGCCTTGGGACGGCCCTGCCTTGCACTGATAAATTAACATAGGTCAGCTTCTTAAAGCGACCATAAAAGTGTATTTGCTCATTCAATAGATTTGTATTTAGAATGACTTGCAAGCCTGATGAGGTGGTAGACACAATAGTATTGGGCCAAAGATCAAGAGGGAGAAAGGAGGTCTAAAATTACAAGGATTTTCTTAATTTACTTGAAATTAGTATAAAACTAATTGCAAGTAACATGTGAATAAAGGACCCAGTATAGCCTGCGTAAATGGATTTCAGAAGTTACAATGGGGCAAGGGAATAAGAGGGCCCCCAGCTACGAAGATGTTTAATGGGCCTGGTGACAACAAAGGACTTTAAAAAAATAAATTAAATAAAAATTGAGTAGCCCATCCTCTAAAAAATCTTACGGAGACCATTTTCACAAGTAAAAACAAAATCCATGCTTTGTTGGGAAATCTGCTTCTATGTTAACCTAAGGCTTAGCTTGTTCATAAGAGAAAAGCTTCTTAACATGCTTATCTTCACTGTCTGCTCCACCTTCTAGTTTATGTAAAGCTTTGTTCATTTCCATAAGTCAGTCTGGGAATTCCTCATCCAGGATTTTAAGGTTAGTTTGTGTCTGACAAGTGTATTCCTGTAAACTGTCAGAACAATAAAGATTGAATTCGTCTTTATTCCTGTTAGTGACAAATTAGGGTATCCCCTATGTGATAAATTATAAGGGTAAAAACACTGATTTGTGTTCTTGCCTTGGTTAGATTTGTAGACTGAACTGTTTCCCTTTCTTGCCATAAGTGGATTCCTCTGTAGCCACTTGTTTGCAAGCAAGCCCCCAGACCATCGTGTTGGCAAATAGCTGGTTGATTGCAAGCTTATATAAAAAAAATAATCCTATGGTTAAATGAAAATTTACCTTTCGCTTCCTTTTTCTGCCTTTTACGAAAGTCACTACTTACATCCTATCTCTGTATGTGATTCTAACTTCATCAGAACTTGAATGCACAACTTCATTCTGCTGTTGGTTCCACTGCTTCCAAACAAAGGTGGAGCATGCTAATGGTAGTTGTATTTGCATTCATAGCTGTTGCGTTCTTGCTATTTAACTTGTTCTTTCAGAGCTCGCACTTATAACGAGGGTAGGGCTGTTCTGAAATGACACTTGTTTTTTAGGATGTAGTCATAATTGAGGTCATTTAGGTATTTTGGCACTCTTGAAGACTTCCTCTGTCCTGCATCCATAAGAGCTTTGATGCCAAAATCAAACGTCAAAGTCATGCATTTTTAAAAAAAAGAAGTCTTTAGGCGCTTCCTTAGATTCTCTAGCTTTGTTTTTAGATTCAGCTCCCTGCCAAAAGCTGTCTCTTGTGTTTCAGATCTTACGTTGATGAACCCCACTAATTATGATGTCACTGCATCATGTGAAGTGACAGCAGCAAAAAAGAGAGAAATCCTGACTCTGCCATCTGTTAAAATAAACATGCATTCATGTAAAGTTGCAAGCAGATTTAGAGTTGCATATTTCATAACCAACTGACTTCTGCTTTGACGTAGCCTCTAAAAGCCATTATTCACCAAATTGTCAGTTTGGTTTGGGGCTTGGCATGCTGTGTTGCCAGGTTTGAATTAAGTAGTAGGCTTTATTCCTGCATTATTGGCACCACTAGAATGGGGAAAACCTGGTTTAACACTATATTTGGCATGTTAAATTTGCAAAACTTACTACCATTAATTAACACTGGTAGTCGCTTGCAAGCTGGCTGGCTAACACTAGTAGTCCTAAGAGTTATTGTGGCTTGAAGGAGAGAGGGCCGACTAATAGATTTGCTTTATTCCTCTCAAATACCTCTCTGCAAAAGGTTGACTCTAACCTTCTGTGTGTTGGCATTTATTATTTATTTATTTCCAACCTTTATATCCCGCCTCTCCTGCCTAAGCAGCTCAAGGTGGTTTACAAAAATTAAAATATTTAAAAATATACATACAATATATAAAATACATAAAAGGGAGGCATAAAAAACTCATCCTCTTCACGCACCTCCCTCACCAAAGACTTGGCAGAACAGCCAGGTCTTGCACTGTGGCCAAAATGAGGCAAGGTCTGGAGCCTCCACTGGAAGGGAGTTCCACAGCCTTGTCACGGCCACCTAGAAAGTCCTCTCTGTTGTAGCCCCTGGCGCCACCCAGGGGACACCCAAGAAGGGTGCCCTCGGCGGACTGAAGGGGTCAATCCAGGACACAGAGAGTGAGGCGGTTGCACAGATAGGAGCAGCCCAGACACTATAGGAGCACCAACACTTTGAATCGGGCTTGGAAGAGATTGGCAGCCAGTGCAGAGCTCGGAGCACTGATGTAATGTGCTCACGGTGACCTGTCCCTATAAGGAGGCGGGCCTCTGCATTCTGCACCAGCTGCAGTCTCCGCACTGTAGAGTGCGTTACAATAGTCTAATCTTGAGGTGATGAAGGCATGGATGACAGTGGCCAGGTCGGAGTCGGAGACATGCAGCCAAAGCTGTTGCACCAGATGTAATTGGCGGAAAGCACTCCTTGCCACAGCTTCAACCTGGAGATCAGGCGAAGCTGCAGATTGAGGAGTACCCCCAGACTCTGGACCTGAGACCAGTGGGGGAGGAACCCCATCAATGATGGGCGATGTCACACCCACCACCCTCTCCACCATGATCACCTCCATCTTGTCAGTGTTTAGTTTCAGATGACTCCCCCCTCATCCAATCCCCCACAGCCGCCAAACATCGGGTAAGCACCAAAACTGCCGGGTCTGGTTTGGCTGAAAAGGAGAGGTAGAGCTGGGCATCATCAACGTACTGATGGCACCGCACCCCATACCGTCTCACGACCTCGCTGAGCAGCTGCATATACACATTGAACAAGAGAGGGGACAGAATAGAGCCTTGCAGAACTCCACACGTGAGGTCCCGGGGAGAAGATGAACAATCTCCGATTACCACCTGCTGGGTTCTCCCAGCCAGTAGGGCCGGGACCCCAGCGCAATTACCGGGTACCGGATTTACCAGATTCCGGTTTCCAAAAAACCGGATTCCCGGATTAAATCCGGTATACCGGTACCGGATTTATTCAATTGATTTCAATGGGGCACTGTCCCCACTGAAATCAATGGAATAAAAAAATTCCTCCCCCTCCCAGGCTGCATGGGTGGAAGGGGGGACACCCCCCACCCACCCTGCCCAGCCTGGATTTAAACAAAAATTCCCCTGAGTGTCCCACTGCAGTTCCGGGCCGCCGCCGTCAACCCAGAGCCAGCACCAGCGGTCATCCCAGCAGCAGTCGGTAAGTATACTGTATGATCCCTGGGGGAGGGGAGGGGGTTAACACCCCCCCACCCCACCCCAGGGATCACCCTACTTCCAAGTTCCCACCCAGGGATCTCGTACCTTCATTGAGCTCCGGCTGCTTCAGGGCGGGCTGTGGCTGCTGGCTTCAGACGCTGGTAGGCCTTCCGGGGAACTTCCGGGTTTCTGCTAAAGATATTGAAACCAATGCCTGGTCTCATCCACAGCAAGATCATGTGCAAATTTAGAAGCCCAATGATGTCATATCCAAATTAAATACATTTGCTCATGAAACACAAGCTCTCAGGTTGGATAGGGTAAGATAGGAGTCTTGCCTCACACACTTGCCTTTACAGTGCTTGCTTCCAGCACAAAAGGAATAGAATATTGCTGCATTGAGGATACAGTGAATTAAAAATTGTTCTTGTGGGACAAAGTAGGCTACTGTCTGCACCTGAACCTGATAAACGTGCCATTTTGGTCCATGCAGGCCGATGTGCTGCAGTCTCTTAGGGAGTATGAATAGGAACAGGCTATACAGCCTGCTGAGCACTTGGCAAGCAAAATCATTAGTAATGGCTGCTATTGATTTGTGTGCTGCAGTTCTAGAGCCGAGGTAGGGAAACCTTTTTCCTCCCACGGACTACAAGCTATGAGGGCAGCATAGGAAATGTTGGGGGTAGGGATGTGTTCAGGAAGGTGGGGTCCAGATCATGAATCTGTGCCATGCATCTGTCCATCTGGGTAAGGATATAAGGAGCTGCCTGAGTCAGACCAAGGGTCCATCTTAGCCCAGTATTTTCACAGCCTGACACAGCGGCAGGGTTTCAAATCCAGCTCTGCAGGGTCTCCAGCAGAGGCCTGACCCAGGCGTGCTACCGGAGATCCTGAATTGGAGATGCTGGGGATTGAACTTGAGACCTTACATGCAAAGCATGCGCTCTTACCACCTGAGCCACGGCCCACCCCTGTGCATGCTCTCATCTCTGTTCCCTTTCTCTGAGCTTAATCTTCCAGTGCTTGGGGGTAGGAACTGGATCCGGGGCCAAATAAAAACTTGTTACTGGCTGTTTTTGATCCCCGAGCCTGAGGTTCCCCACTCCTGCTGTAGAAGAGGAGTTAGTTGCTAAGCAGAGATTTCCCAGTTGCTCCCTAGCAGTAGCATCTACTGGATCGTCTGCTCTAGCGATGCCTATACTTGACCAGTTGGAGATCTACTGAAATGTAGTGTCAGTCTTTGGAGATGTACTAGTGACATTGGAGTGTGGCTTGACCCTAAGTTGCATGCCATACTCATTAGCATAACCACACCCCAGCCAGAACCTATACCCCTGCTTCATGGTGCTAAGGGCACTGTAAGGATGGAGGTGCTGTTCGTGAATATGGATTCTGATCACTAAAGAATCCAATAACTTTCTTTGCAAAAGGAAGAATTCTAGCTTCCCCATCCCAGATTCTTTCCCATCCCAGATTCTTTCTTACACACACCCTTCTCTCCCTTGCACATGTGTGTGCACACTCTCTCTCCTCTCCGCCCTCCCCCTCTTACCCAGCTGTTGGGAATGGAGACCAGCAGCCTGTTCTGACTGCCCAGCTGCTGAGCCCTGCGCACAGGAAGCTCAGCTGGAAAGTCACGCGTCCTGGCACTGCAGGTTGGTCGTGGTCTCGAGGATTTCCCTGGGGGGAGGAGAGGTCCCTGCCTTGTGCCTCTGGCTGCATGGCCTGGATGCTAGCCCCAGAGGGAGAGCTGGCCCTCAGAGATTCCAAGAGTGGACTCCATCCTGAGCAATGACCTGGGCATCTGAGAGAGACTCAGTAACATCAGCTGATTGTGATCGATGTTCTGAGCACCCCAGGACTACTTCATAGTAGCCAGTGCTATTGGTGTAACTTGCCTGGAGCTCAGCAAACTGCAGCAGCTAGTGTCTCTCTGCCTTAGGCCGCGGCCTTCTATCCACAGATACTACTGTAGTTTGGTGGCAGGGATAAGAACATAAGTAGTGCCGTACTGCATCAGACCAAGGGTCCATTGAGCCCAGCATCCTGTCTGACAGTGGCCAATCATGGTTGCTTGGGAGAAGTACCCAATAGGTCCCAGTGTGTAAACCATTCCCTGTTGTTAACTTCCTACTCCTGACAGTAAGAAGTTACATTCTCCCCCCACCCCCCCAAAACCTACTTGGCTAATAGCCATTAATGGACCTACTCTCCAAGAACTTGTTCAGTTCTCTTTTTTGTTTTAAACCCACCTAGACTACGGGCCGTGACCACATCCTCTGGCAACAAATTTCACAAGTTAATTGTGCATTGAGTGAAGAAATAACTTTTTATATTTGTTTTAAATTTGCCACTAGTTTCGTGGCATGTCCCCCAGTTCTAGAACTATTTGAGAGTGTAAGTAACTGTTCCCTGTTTACTCATTCCACACCCAGTTCTTTACAGTCCACTCGGGTTTTAACTACCTTGAATAACTTTGTCTCATCTGCAGTTGTGATCACCTTGCTCTTTACTCCCACCTCCCTTAGGAGGTTCAGGGGGTAGGCTCTAGGCTGTAATAAGTCCAAGGGCACCACACCCTTGGGAGGGCGGGACACATGCGCGCGCACTCTCTCTCATTCTAAATTTAAGTCGATTTAATTGGAAGGTTAAATAGGGAGATGCAGGTAGACGTCCAGCAGCAGGAAGGGGGCTAATCCGGTCTTCTGCACCCAGTGTAACGTGATTATCTTTTGGGGAGCGGTTGTATGTGTGCAAGTTGGAGCAAAGAGCTTCTGGCTCTCAGAAAAAGAGTGCAGTCTCTGGAGGCTACAGTGACTGAGCTGGAGGAGATCTTCAAGGCTCCTTTGGCGCCTATGCTGTTTTGGAGGATGAAGGTCTTGGAGAAGGAGGG
This sequence comes from Sphenodon punctatus, assembly GCA_003113815.1. NCBI lineage: Eukaryota > Metazoa > Chordata > Lepidosauria > Sphenodontia > Sphenodontidae > Sphenodon > Sphenodon punctatus. The sequence continues at coordinate 5,752,413 of QEPC01005433.1, read as the reverse complement.
CATCACGCTGCAATGGTGGGAAATGCTTCTTCAGCTGGAATCTGCCGTTCAGATGTCTTGGTATCATTTTGCACTGAAGATACTTCTCCAGGGGAGTGAACTCCAAATGACAGGAATAGGATGGCTGTAGTAGTGGGTGATTTCATCATTAGGAATATAGATAGTTGGGTTTGAGTGATGTGAAGACCACATGGTCAGTTGCCTGCTGGATGTGAAGGTAGAAGACCTCATACAACATCTAGACAGGTTTTTAGTGAGTACTTAGGAGAATCCAGTTGTCATGGTCCATGAATGACACAGAAAGGTGTGGGAAGGAGTTTCTGGAGCCTAAATTTAGGCTTCTAGGAAGGATGTTGAAGTCCAGAACCTCCAGGGCAGCATACTCTGAAATGCTTCCTGTTCCATGTGCAGGGCTCCAGAGGCAGGCTAAGTTAAGCTCTGGAATCTCAATGCACAGATGAGACAATGGTGCAGGGAGGAGGGATTTAGACTTATTAGGAACTGAGGAACCTTTGGGGGAAGAGGGAGCCCTATACCAAAAGGATGGGTTCCACCCTAACCAAAATGAAATCAGACTGCTGGTACTAAAAATCAAAAAGGCAGTAGAGGGAGATTTTAAACTAAGATCTGGGGGGGAAGGCTGACAGCTGCAGTAGAGCGTGCGGTTTGGATGGAGGCAGCCCAAAGGAATGTTATCGTTAGTAGTGATAGTGTATTACATTAAAGAAGATGGGGAGAATCACAAATGATTGTGAAATGCTAAGGGAGATTAGGGTGGTTAAAAAAGCAGGCAGTGCAGTAATGGTGATTGTAACTACCCCCTCTTGAGTGGGAAAATGTCTCTTTGGGATGTGTTGCAGAAACCAGGTTCCTCGACACCATAAATGACTGGTCCCTGGGCCAGCTTGTCTTGGAATCCACAAGAGGAGAAGTTATTTTAGATCTTGTCCTAACTGGGGCAGAGGGAAAGCAATGGTGACAGACCCTCTTGCTAATAGTAATCTCAATATAATTAGATTCAAAATCTGTCATAAGGGTGTTGGTAACTTCAAGAAGTTAAGGAAGGAAACTAAAAGAGGAAGTAATTGGGGGTCAAAGGCCTGCAAGAGGAATGGAGACTATTGAAAATGACTATCTTAGATGCCCAGAGTAATCATATACCATAAATCAAAGGCAGGAAGAGAACCAAACAAGTGACTGTATGGCTGGATGGTAAAACTAAGGAGGCCATTGGAGCCAAAAAAACTGTCCTTGAAAAAAATAGAAAAGTATTCCAGATGAGGTAAATGTGAATGAGCATAGACGGCAGAGAAAGTGTAAAACCATGTGTCACGGGTTGGAGGTCTGCACCCCCACTTTACTGGGTTTGAGTGGCTCAGTTTCCCTCGCGTACAGTCCACTTGGACCAGTTTTCTCTCTCTGGCTGATTCAAGCCTGCTGCAGGGACAACCCCTTTGTCACTCAAGGGACCGATCCTTCCCGTTTACAGACTCTTTACTCTCTGGGTTCGCAAGAGCTTGAGAACTCTTGTTTCTCACTTGTGTTCCATTGTTAGACACTGACACTTCTTCATAAAGATAAGAAGTGAGTTTATTGATTACATAAGCAAGATTGTTGATACAGAGTGGTTACTAGAAATCAAAGGTAAATATAACGCATTCCTGATCTATGCTGGTTGAGTTCCTAAATAAGCATCTTACCCTACAAAGGTCCATAAGTTCTTCTCGGTCCTTGATGTAAGCGACTGGGTCTTCAGTCTTAGAGTTGCTAGAGAGCAAAGTCCTGTGTCTTAGTTCATGGTTTCCAGCCTTCCTGGCTGCAAGATGTTGAGTGAGTTCCTGATAGTCACTTTCTTCCCTCTGGGGTACAACTCCTTATATCCCCAGGAGGAAACTCCTTGTATCTTCTTGAGGCTTCTTGAGGCTTTTGTTCCCTTTATCAGCTTTTCTGTGTCTCTCGCACGTAGGCAATGGCTACCTGCATTAGCATATAAATGTGTCTGGCCATCCATCCGTCTGAGGGGAATCAACAAACTGTCTTTCCATTTCCTGGAACTTGGTCACGTGTCACAGCTCTGATTTGGGTTTTACAGTTCTCAGTTGTAACATTACATACATGTGGAACCTTTTGCTTTACATATTTACCAGACTTGTAGTCTACATGCAGACCCGTGTTACACGTGTGTGACCCTATGTTCCTCCGTGACACCATGTAAGACAGACCAAGAGGGAATTTGAGAACAACTTGCTAAGGATACAAAATCCAATAGCAATTTTTTTTTTTTCCCCAGCACATCGGAGTCAGGAAATCTGGTAGATGGCCCGGGAACAAAGAGAGCTCAAAGATGACAAGGCCATTGCTGAGAAACTAAACCCATTCTGTGCATCCGTTTTTACTGCAGCGGATGCTGGAGAGAGACCTAAACCACAACCATTTTTTTGTTGTGGATGAATCTGAGGAATTAGCTCAAATGAGTGTCACGCCAGAAGTGGTCTTATTGCATATCAACAATTTTAACAGTAGCAAGTCACCCATGTCAGATGGCATTCATCCGAGGGTACTGAAAACTCAAATTCAAAACTGCTGAACTACTATCAGTAATACGTAGCTTATTGCTAAAGTCCTCCTCTGTGCCGGAAGATTGGAGGTTAGCTAATGAGAGACGAGAGTCTCTCTCTCCTTTGTGACCAACGCTGCAACCGCACTCTCTCTGGAGGTTAGCTAATGTAACACCAACTCTTAAGACGGGCTCCAGAGGTGACCCTGGAAACGATAGACCAGTAAGCCTGATATCCAAACCCAGTGAACTGGTGGAGACGGTTGTTAAAAACAATTACTAGGCATATTGACAAGCATGATTTGATGGGTAAAAACCAGCATGACTTTAGAAAAAGAAAGTAGTGTCCCATTAATCTATTAGAATGTTGAGAATGTTAACAAGCACGTGGATGGGGTCAGGGCATGAAATTTCAGATCAACTCCAAAAAGCCAATAAATAAATAATTCAGTTGACAGGCTTTATCCTGATATTAAACTGTTCTTGCCCTGCTACACTCCTGAATCAGCCACCAACCTCCGTTTTCTAGGCACCAATGGCTCCCAGATGTCTGTGGATTTTGCGCCCTGAATGGGATGGTTTGATTGCTGTAGTATATTTGACTTTCAAAAAGCATTTGACAAGGTCCCGCACCAGGGATGCTTGAGCAAACTACATAAATAGTCACGGGATAAGAGGAAGAGTCCTGTCATGGACTGGTAGCTGGTTAAAAGAAACAATGTGTAGGAATAAATGGTAATTTTTCAAGTTGGAAAAAGGTAGACAGTGGGGTGCCTCAAGGGTCAGTACTGGGACCAGAATTGTTTAACATTAATTAATAATCTGGGGAAAAGGGTAAAGAGTGAGGTGGCTAAATTTTCAGATGGCCTCAAATTATTCAAGGTAGCTTGAGGAACTACAGAGGGATCTTGCACGGCTAGGTGAATTGGTAATAAAATGGCAAACGAAATTCAGTGTTAAGTGCAAGGCGATGCACATAGGGAAACTTAATCCTCACTACATACACTTGATGTATACATTCTTGATTAGATTGTAAGCTCCATGGATCAGGGACTGTCTTTTGTGTACAGGTACAGCACTGCATACGTCTAGTAGCGCAATAGAAGGTAGTAGTAGTAGTAGTACATACACAGTGCTAGATTCTAATCGGTGTAACCGCTCAAGACCATCATCTTGGAGACATTGTGGCTAGTTCTTAGAAGACATCGGCTCAGTGTGTGACAGCAGTAAAAAAAATCCAACCAAATACTAGACATTATTATTATTATTAGCATTTATATAGCGCCAGCGATGTACCTGATGCTTTACAAGGAGTAAGATAGACACGGTCCCTGCCCGAGAGCTTACAATCTAAAGACCGGGGGAGGGGAGACAGGGAAGGGGGAACAGAGGGAGAGACAAGGGATGCAACACTCATGAGGATGCAAGAACTCAGGTACATGTTCCTGGCTTGGTTACAGTACATTGGGAGTTTGCAGATAACAGGTGGGGGATAATCCTGGGTGGGGATGATTAGCAGGAGTTAGGAAGGACGGAGCAGAAGAGGTGGGTTTTGAGGAGGGACTTGAAGGTGTGGAGGGAGGGGGCAAGGCAGACAAGGGCAGGGAGGGAGTTCCAGGCGTGTGGGGCAGCGAGGGAGAGGGATGAAGGCCGTTGGGGAAGCAGGGGAAATATCATGTCACTGTATAAATCTTTGGTATGACACCATCTTTAATATTGTGTGCAGTTCTGGTTGCCCCATCTCAAGAAAGATATAATAGAACTGGAATAGATTCAGAGAAGGCCAACAAGGATAATAGAAGGGATGGATTGACTTCCATAAGAGGAGAGGCTCAATAGACTGGGGCTGTTGGTAATTAAAGTGATAGTTTATAATATTGTGAGTGGCAAGGAGAAAGTAAATAGGGAGCTGTGGGAAAGGGCAAACAACAGCAAGGGGACACTGAAGTTAAATTGCGGCAGATTTAAAACAAACCAGTGCTTTTTCACACAGCAGACAATATAGTTGTGTAACTCGTTGCCAGAGAAGGCTGTGAAAGCCAGCAGCAACTTACTTCAGACCAAATTTGGATACATTCTTAGAGGATGGAGCCATAAATGCCTACTAGTTGAGGCTTAAACCCTTGACTACTGGTAGTTGAGAATGGTTAGGTGATGGGTCACACCTTCAAAACCTGTACATGTATTTCTCTTGACCTTCTGGAGCTGACCACCTTGAACACAAGATGCTGGGTTAGATGCACTGCTGGTCTGACCCAGTATGGCACTTCCTTTAGTCTTCCGCTCACTGTGGAATTGTTAAAGGAGTTAGAACTGTGCTTCAAACTAGCACTGCAGCGGTTTGTCTACCAGGGGCGGCTGGTGGGTTTTGAGGTTGGAGGGGCAGTAACGGTGGGCGGCATAACCCAGCAGCAAGGAGTTCCAAGGGTTAATGTTGGATGAACGTTACATTACTTAATCAAGCAATTTCAGTTAGGTTAGGCCCCAGCACCACCCGCTGGCTTCTCCCTGAGAGGAATGAGCGGAACCATCCAAGGACAGTCCCGGGGGGGGGGAGAGAGGGATCACTTACCGGGCTGCTGCTCCGATGGCCTGGGCTGCAGGTGGGCAGGGGGGGGACTTTACCTTGTTTTAAAGTGTTTAAATTTAACTACTTTAAAATTTAACTGTTTTTAAATTTAACAACTTAAAACAAACAAATAAAATAAATTCCCTGCCTTGCTGCTACCCCCTCCCCCCCGCCGCTCTGAGCGGCAGATTTGGAGGGGGGGGGAGCGACAGCGGCTGGAAAGCAGCTGAGGCTGGCGGCACGCTGTTTGAATGGGAGAGGGAGAGCACAACAGCGCACCGCCAGCCTTGCCCCTGAGCATGAGCGGCTGAGGCAGGGAGCAGGGCCAAAGCTTCTCGCCTGGGAGTTTGCATCAAGCGCCCAGGCGAGAGGTTCCATTGCGCCCATTATGCTCAGTGGAAAAGGCTAGCCCCTTCCTCCACAGCACGTCCTATGTGTGCTGTGGACTGAGGGGCTCAGCTGCCCAAATCGCGGTTTCAATAGAAAACACGGTTTGGGCGGCTGAGCAGCTCAGCCTTCTTGTCCCTTCCGGGACCCACTTTCAGCGCAGCTCTGAGAGTGGGACCTGGAAGGGAGATCGCTGACAGCAGCAGCCTCTGAAGCAGAAGTTGGAGGTGGTTGCCGCTGTCAGAAGCGGCGGTGTGTTCTTTAAAAAAAAAAATTAGAGCAGCGGCAGGGGTTCCCCAGACTAGAGGGGCAGTGCCCCAAACACCCGGGGGGGGGGGGGGGCAACTGTTGTCTACCCAGCTCCTCAGAGCAATCTGCTTTCATGCTCCTCTCCATTCATTCTTTTCAATGAAAACTGTTCCTAAATACCTCGTTGGCAGGGGAAGTGCTGTCCGTAGCAGTGCAAGGGACATGACAGACCCCTGTTGAGTTGTGTGCACACTCTACTGAGCAGTTAATAATGGCAATAGTATCTACTGAGCAGTTAAATACTTTACAAAAAAAAAAAGCTCAAATAATGGATATAAGCAGCATTCCCCAAAGAGTCAGGGTAAGCACTGTCAGCTTTGGTAGAATTTAAACTTAGTTTAAAAGAATGAGTAATTGGTTACTCATTGGTTTTAAGCTTAAGCTGATGTCCGAAAACAGCATTGCAGTGATCACAACTGTAGATGGAGGACCAGCCTCCAACAATGGAATTATTATGTGTTAGTAAGTGGCGGAGATGGGGCCGCCTTAGCAGTTTTGGTTTTAACAAATGAGAAGATAGCCCCCGAGTCCAGGTTCAGTCTGTGCAGCCACCACTTGCATGTTTAGTGTGTAGAGAACCAGTGTGGATAAGGTGCTAGGCTTGGACCTGGGAGACCAGGATTAGGATCTCTCCCTAGCTAATGAACTCACTGGGTGACCTTGGACAAGTCTCAACCTCTCGGTCTCCGTTCCCCATCTGTGAAATAGGAGCATTTACCCTGTGTATTCCCCTAATCCTTAGATTGCAAGCCCACTGGGCGGGGACCTGTGTCTGAATAAATCGGTGACTGTAAAGCGCTGCATACGCCTAGTAGTGCTATAGAAAGTAGTAGATTCTAATAACATTGTGGCGAGTTTGTAAAACCTGGCTTTCTGCCCAGGCCTTTGGAGAGGGGGGGTAGGGGGGGGTTAGGGGTTTTTAATCTCCTCCTACCCATATTTATTGTTGTGTGCCTAGCCCTGTTCTAATATTATGATTGTTTTAAATTTTATACAATTGTATTTTTATGTTTTAAAATTGTTAGCCGCCCGAGCTGTTTTCAGGAGGGGCGGGATATAAATTGATAACATAAATAAATGAGCAGCCACCTGCATGTATTTCTTATGCATTCGAGCAGCCCACACTCAGGTTTAGCGTGACGAGCCTAATACATGGGAAGGTGTTCTTCCCTGCCGTTCTTCTCCCACCGACCCTCCCTGTCCAGTATCCCAGCCTCTATGATGACTCTTAGCTGCGATGAACTATGGGGGGAAAAAAGCCGCCCCAGTTGTTTCTGGTTTCGGTTGTTATGACTCTGGAAGGTGGTTTTGTGCCTGCTCTCCCCGCCCATCCGTGGAGGTTCATACCTGGGTTTATACCTGCCAGCACTTGGTGCCTGGAAATAACCTTTTGCCATGCACAGAATGCTGAGTTTATTGAGCAAATCTTATACTTCACTGATAGCCTATAGTAAAAATTGCATCCTCTAATAAGTGCATGTTGTCATCCCGGTTTCTCGCATCCACAGGCCACAACAGTTTACTGACAGCAGCACACCATTTTATTAGATTCCTGGGGTCTTACCTGCTGTGGTATTGGAAATCCTTTTCAGTTTGCATAAAACCTCCAATCAAAGATGTGCCTCTTCTACCCCCTCTTTAGTATCTTCTGCATTACCATATAGTTGGGGCAGAAAAATCCCTGCTCGCAAGGATGCTCTGCACTTCTCCAAGTGACCAAATAGGGCCACAAGCTTTACTCCAGTTGCTTCACATTCCCCATACCCTAAGTCACTTGTGTTCCTGAAGAGATTAATCTCTCTCTGTTTGAGGCACCCCCAGTGGCACTGCAGGTATCCTCTCGCTGTCAGAGAAGTGATGAGAAAAAATGGCAGGGAAGGTCCAGCTTCTGTTAGTGACTGCCCTACCTCTGGCAGGGCACAAATGTCCAGAAAAGATTGAATTCTACTCTCCCATCTTGTTTGGGGTTTCCACTCTTCCATTCTGCTGGACATGGAACTGCAGTAGGGTTGCACAGTGTCAGCGTTCCATCATGCATACGTAGAAACCTATTGTGAGCATGTGCCCCCCTATGAGCGCATAGGCTATCTTAGAGGATGGGTCTGACAGTTTTCTGTACATCAAGCTTCTCCCAAATGTTGGCAAAGGCCAGGGTATTCATCACCCCCCCACAACCTTCTTTGGGCCCCATACCCTGGACGGCCACAAGCACACAAAGACACAAGCGAAAGACATTAGGCATTCCGGGCAAACAACCCGCAGCAATAGCTTTCTGTGACATTATGACAAATACATTGTCCCTGCACCAGAAGTCCTGCCCTGATGTCCTCTGTGACTGGATGATCTGACATTGGGCCTGACCCATGTACACATTACATGCAGCACACACCACACACAAGCATTGCACAAAGAAAGGTATACTCATTGGGTCGAATATGCAAAGCTCTAAGGCTAATAACATGTATGAATGAAGGAGTAAATGTGACTGACTGAGATTGTTTTGTCCTTTTTTGGTCGTGTATTGACATGGCACAGCATATGTATTTGTCGCCTTTATGTGATCTTATCCTCTGCCTTGCCTTATTTTGATAGCTAGACATCCAGGCTGGACTTGAATCCGTTGGATGTTGCTGTGACATCCAACTGCCAGTGGTGGTTGTCCAGCAGAAAGGCAGGGCCTCTGAGTACAAGTCAAGATATTCCATTGTTCCCATTAAAAACAGTGCCAGCTTTCAAGTAAAGACCACCCCATTGTTTTGTTGGGATGACACTACACATGGTGGCTAGTACACGGTAAAGCCTTGAGTTACAAGGTTACTGCTTACACCTCCAGCTGCAGATTGAAAGGCTTCTGGAATGGTGGTTCTTTCTACAGATTAGTTTGCAGTGTCCTTAGGCCCCTCAGCCCATGGCTGTGCTCTCCCATGCTTATTGGCGTCTTATTGTACTAAGCAGCTCAAAATGATCCAGTAGGTAACCTTATTTTCCAATTCCCATGAGCATGATGTATCTTCTCTGCTTGATTACTGCTATTTATGTCGTGTGTTGAGATTTTTTAGTGCCACTGTTAGAAGCATTTTAACATTGGCCTCGGTTTTAAGAACCGTACATTTCTCAGGTTAAGCCACAAAAGATCTGATCCAAGCAGCTGATCTCCTCTCAAACACTGTTTCCTTACCTTGCTCTTAGGCATTTCATTCAGCCTCGGTGCACCATTGTGGAAATCATCCAAATTCTTGGCCTTAATTAGTGCGTTTAGGTATTGTAGGCCATCTACTTAGTGTCACTTGCAAGGCTGTAGAGACTGTTCTCCTCACTAGCTCTGTATTTGGAAATTGAGTCCTACAGGACAGTTTGCACATAGCAGGCGTGGCATGCTGCATTTCAGGACACGACACAGGATACTGTATTAGTGGATGTCTCTGTAATGCTTATCATGGTATATGTTGCTTGCAAGGCTTTTCTAATGAAATCATGGCACATTTCCAGAACCGGAGAAGTTGGAATAGAATGAGGTGAGCAAAATGTGTCTTGGGAGCTACACGCAACTCTCAGACAGTGAAAGTGTGACCCAGTACCCGGGTCCTCTGCTGCCTTATTGGTCCGGTGTCTTAACTGCATCCAAGTTTCAGAAGCAGACTTGCAGCTCAGAATCTCGGCAGCCAGGACTCCAGAGTACCCACTCCAACTGCCAATCGTGAAGCAAGAGGGAGTCTGCCTAGGAGGGGCTTCAGAGGGGCTTATGCATGTGTTTCATTCTTGGCCATGTGAAGATTTTGATACATGGCTCTTGGAGTTGGGAGCTTTGCTCGCACCTGGAATAGAAAATAGCCCTCTTAAGAGAGGAAACAAACCAGACCGTTGACTCAAAACAAAACTCTAGATGTTGGAACCACCCTTTAGCGTATGTTCTCTAGTTCACAAGTGTCTTATGAAGTTTAAGTGACACATTCTTTGTTTCTGTGGTATTAGGTTTAGCTGTCTGTGTCTGTGTAATAACAGCTTTAGTGTGTGTGTACGCACACGCGCGCACACTAAAGCTGGCAGCTATAAGATAGCAGAGATGAGTTTTTAATACTCTAGCGTCAAATAGTTGCATATAAACTTTTTATAGCCAAGTACAAAGTGTTCCGTTACAACCAACTGGTATATGCAAACAGTAAATAACAGGAGTAAAATAACAGATACATTTTTGGCTTTGAGATTTATTTGCCCACTTGGGCTCTCCATTTCTAAAAGGTGTCTCAAACAGATTCGTCTTAATTTAACTTTGTTTCAATGTGATTAACACCTAGTGCCTCTGCTTAAGTGTTAAGACAAGTTTATTTTGACACGTTTTCCTCCAGAATGAGGTGAGGATGTCCTTGTGTTCTGAGGTGTATCTTTAAAATACCTCTGTATGTTAATGAAGTTAGATCAGTATTCATTTTCTCATTGTAAAGGATGCTATTAATTGTCTTGCCAAAGAGAACTAAAATAACACAACTTTACTTTCAAAAGCAAATCGTGCAGCATGAGGAACATGAAATAAGGGTGTTGTACAGAAAACCAAACTTGCAAAGGAATATCTCAAGTGCATTGAAAAGCGGTATCAAGAAATAAAAGTGCATGTACACGAGTATCGCTCCATGCAGTCCCAAATTACTTTCAAATTGCATTCTTGCACTGCTGAAGTATCTTGTACTCACTGAGCACATGGTGCTACTGCTGTGGCAAGAGGGAGGGCTCATTCCAGCAGGGACCACATGGAAAAACACTGTGTACAGGCTTTCTGGATAAGGTGTCTGCTGCTATTCATGGTGGACGTTATAGTAACCTCCAAAACATCCACCTAGAATACAGTTGATAGAAAGGTAAAGAATCAAGTTTCAGCTGCTAAGAGTTCAAACCTCTTGGTTCCAAACCTTAAGTATTATAGCATTTTCTCCTAAATGCTCTCCTCTTGGGTGACACTTTAAAAACCTTTCTGATTATTTTTCTGACCATACAGAGAGGTTTTCGGTCTCAATAACACTTAAAATGCTTGGGATGAAATGCAGACTCATTCCAGCAAATGGGTACTCTGAATCTAATCTAGAATCCATTGGCTTTGGAAAGAACAAAAAAGAGCAACTCTTAAACATAGTTGACCTATAAGGACACGTCTATGCAGGCACCTCTCCTGCACTCATAGCTGTGAGATCTCCACTCCAGGTATGGATAAATAATGGAAGAGCAGACTACTTGGAAAAGACATGCCTTTTCCTGCCCCTTGGCTCAGCTGCCATCACATAGACGTTGTAGTTAGTAACTTTTTCTATGTTTATTCTTCACATCCAAGCTCGTTTATCATTGCCATTGGGCTCGTGTGAAAAAGGTCAATATATATGTACATGCTAATTGGACTACATAGTTGGTTCTTAGATGAACACCTTTGCTTTGAGTTCTAAAATTTCTAAATAAAAATGTCACCGTGGTTTTTCATGCCAGTTTGAGGGTCTTGAATGAGAGACCTTCTTAAAGGCCACTAGAGAAATGCTTAAGTACATTAAAAGTTGGGACCAATACCTTTTTTTTTTTTGGCTGGGGTTGGGGGTGGGGGGAAGAGGGAAGAAAAACAACAAAATGAAAACACGTGAATGAGGGTTCATGGAGTGCTCACACCATTGGCTTGTAGTGCTCTCTGAAGCAAAGTGCTTCTGAGCAGCTAAGCATTTAGGCTACAGCTTCTCCTTGCTAGTTTTACTTTATTAGCAGAATCGGTGAATAAATACTCGATATATAAAAAGTGTTCATTTTAACTCAAGCATTTTCAATAGGAGCATCTGTCCCACACAATTCCCCCCCCCCCCCCCCCCCTTCTGTCTACCAGGCCTGTTTGTCACTCTTCATAGTCCTGTGATCCAGTTTCTCAGCAGGTATCCTGCAGAATGATTCTTCCTTTCCTCCAAATACATGGGCAATATAAAGCTTTTTAATTTTCCTTCTCTCCGTGTGTGTGTGTGTGTGTGTGTGTGTGTGAGAGAGAGAGAAAAAACCCTTAAGCACTTTATTTTAAAATAGTTTGTAACCTTTATGGCTTAGTGGCAGAAAACGATTCCTTCCCAGAAAACTCCAGAAATTTCTGCAAGACTTCTAAATAACTTTTTCCCTCCTATCTTGTAGGACACTGAGCTGACATATTAGTTCCATCACTAGCATTTTCAAAGCTTTTTTGGAGCCAGTCAGTGACCTTTTGAGGGGTGCCACAGTTCTTCCAGCTCCTTGCTATTGTAATAGGCTACAATTTCACATGTGGAAACCTCTCAACTGGCAGATTTAAGTGTGCGAGACATAATATTTGGATACATTCCAGGGGGGTTAATCCACTGCAATGATTCACTTGATTTCAGAGATTAATCCCTTTGGTCATGAGACACACACACATTTCAGCATGTCTGAAATATATAAACCTCTGTGGCCACTTCTAGAGTTGGCCAATCAAAAAATTCTCCCCCAGGGCCATAACTGGAAATAAGTCAATTTTTATGTAATGTTTCCATCCTTTGACTTTGAAAAATCTGTGTTGAAATCGTTCCCCGTTTTCCTAGCCATGGGCTGAAGTGACCTTTTACATCAATATGCTAATCAGTTTGCCCTCCAATTAATATATTGATGGGATTTGTGTTTGTCAGCAATTCTAATGGTGCCTAGGTCTCTTTTTAATGCAAGGAAAATTAATGCTTGTGTAACCTCTTTGCCACCCTTTTAATAGAGGCAAACACACTGAAGTGTTAACGTTTTACAACTTGCGCACAAATATTTTTAAGAACCCCCTCATCCATACTTCTGAGAGTTTTCCCTCTGAAAACTGCTTTTAGTACTAGAAATGCTTTTTAAAATAAATAAATAAACAAAACCATTAGTTTTAATCATCTGTTGTTAAGCCTAGTCGGGTCATCTCATTTTGGGATTGTGCACTGTGAGAGGTCTGCTTTAAGCTTAGAGAGAGAGAGAGAGTGATTGCCATTTTGGTGCCAAAGATAAGAGACTGAGACAAAATAGTTCAGATAATTTTTCATTGAACCAACTTCTGCTGACGAGAGTATGCAAACATTTGGGTCACATGGGGCCATTTTCCAGGCATGTAACAAGTCAGAATTATACACTAAGCAATACAGAAAATTAGCTTCTTGCTCTTTGGATGGTGGAACTGGGTATAAGCTTGTTCAACAGCTGTGGGGCTGCCATAAGATGATGATGCTTGAAAGCAGCTTCTAGGCGGCTCCAAAAGAAAGTTCAGTCCAAGGAATTTGTGTTCCTAGAAAGATATATTGTTGAAGCTGTGTTAATTTTGGTCAAAGTAATTGCACAGTCTCTCTGGAACTATCAGCTTTGACCATTTGGTGCAAAAAGTTACCATACGAGCCCAGGTGATAATCCCAAATTTAAGACCAGGGACCTGTTCACGTCTTCATTTTCTCCATTGCTGCCAATGGGGAAATAAAGTGAACGTGTATCCCTGCTTGAGTTTAGCTGTTATGGGTCTGAACACTTCCAATAACCTAAGCAAGGTAGCCAACCACTCCTGCCACCAACGTTGTGTTAAAATATAATAAAATGACAGTACTTAATGGGCTGAAGAGAACACTGAAGGGGCCAAAATCTGCCCAAGGAACCTCAAGTCGAGTATCAGCACGTATGCACTGTTTCCAGGAAGAGGCTGAGTGCAAAAGCTGAGAACTGCCTGCAAGCTCTTTTGCCAAAGATCAAAGGGAAATTCTTGCATTTGGTTTGGATTCCACTCAGCACCACAGCTGTAGTTGAATGTGTACAGAGCAGTAAAACTCCAGCACACTTAAACAGGTTATGGTATTCATGTTCAAAGTACAAAAGTAGAAATCTGATCTAGGTAACTTATTTCACGGACATGATCCAGAAATCACAAGAACTTTCGCTAATGTCTGTTCAGCTGATTTCTTTCTGGACTTAGCAAAACCAGTTAAGCTGGCTAGGATCAGATCCCCTTTACTGTGTGCTATAAGTTATGACTTTTCTAATAGCATTAAGCTGTTGTTCTAAGTAGAGATCTGTTCCCTTTAGGAAAAACTATTTGGTGCATCTATTAAAATTTCACAATGTTGGTCTAGCCATAATATGGCATTTTTAACAACTAAACAAAAATACAGGTTGACAAATTAGTGCTTTAGAACAAGTTGTTGCAAAATTTGAGTAATTGTGTTTTATAACGATAAACTACTCTTTGCTGCTGCTAAGGTTGACACACAGCTGCCAGAAGAGAGCCTAGATATTAATGTTCCTGTCAGTGAATAGATCTTTATATTTTAGTAGCGCTAAAGATACCATTTTGTGCTGTGGGTGAGATGGCACCTGCCTTGAACTTACAACCCCTCCATATTTTAATTCTAGCTTTTAATAGAAGGAACATGAACACGTAAGTGTTTCTCACAACAAGTTATGAATTTAGCATTCAACGTTTTCAGTCAAGTTACTGTGCTTTTCAAAAGTAATACTGGCTGACAATATTTGGAAGATACCCACCTTTCTTCATTCCTCTTAACATTTGTATCCCAAGAGCAAGACATAATTGTGTAGTAGAATTGCAGCATGAAAGAACCATCCACAATCTGCAGTTAGTGAAAAATGAGCTCGTACTTTGGGCAACACAGGTATCAGACTGGTGCAAATGTGAAAGCTTACAAGAAAATCTGAACTAGATCTGTTTACTCAGGACATGTTCAAACAAACCGTTCTAAATCAAAGTAACTGTTCCACTTCTGTAGCATTCACGCTGCATCTCCAAACTCCTACAGCTCTTCTTCTCCCCCTAATTGTCATGGCACTACAGAGTGATGCATAGTTTTCTCACTGTGAATGTGTAAAGTGAAGGGGTGTGTGTGTACTCCTGATTCTTCTCTTCCTATTCTAAGAGCGCTTGCACACACTTGGGTGGTGTGTCTGTCAGGACAGTCTCATCTCTTATTTTCGCGGGAATTGGTGCACGTAGTAATGCGATGTTTCACTTTTCTCCCATGAGAACAAGTGAAAACCCCTGAGAGTGTAAGAGCCACATCTGGGCACTCGGTTATATATGAATGTTTTCATAGGAGAAAAACGGAATAGTGCATTTCTGCATGCGCTAATACCTGTGACAATAGACATGATTGCCATCAGGGAAGATCTCCATCCCTAGTAACATGTGCAAAATGCCCTAACTTTTATATAATGCTCTATTTCATGTGAAGGCTTCAGAAGAAATAACTGCACCCGTACTCTGCTTTTTACAAAGTATTCATTTTGTCAGCATGTGGCCTCTTTAGTGAAGGAAAAGCAATGTTGACCTCTTTGAAATGCTGGAAAAACACTGGAATTTTTCACAGTATCTTGGAAGAAATGTGTGGTAATCTGAACACTTGAATAGTACGTGGGTGTATCTTTCATATCAGCAGAACCAGCCAATGAGCAAGTTGCCGTTCAGGCGTTTGGCAAGAATGGCAACCACAAATGTCGTCAGGTATTACATTGGGATGGTCGGGGGAGGGTAAGGAGAGGATGGCTTGTTTCCTTTTCTACATGCTGTTTGGAGGTAGGAGTATTTAACATGAATCCTCTACAACCTTTATAAAAGCTTACTAGTAGGGCTTAAACCCCAGGCTACTGGTTTGCAGGAGATGGGTCACACCTCCATGACCTGGACTTGTACTTCTCTCAAACTATTGTAGCTTGTCACTGTCAGACAGGATGCTGGGCACTGCTTATGTTCTTAACCTTTTTGAAAGTTCTTAACCTTTCTTTTGGTCTCCTGATGCTGATGTCACCAAATTCCCCACTTATCAGTACAGTTTAAATGGGGAAATGAGACATTTTCTTGCTACAGTGAGTTCTGGTGAATCACCTTGAGGCAAAAATCTAGAGACAGCAGATACGTGTGTGTTTTTATGGACCACTCACCAATGTGGCAAGGAAGTCACAGTTCCTTTAGCCAAGGTTTTATTCTGTCTACAGTGACAGTCACCAAGATTTGACACTGGGTCTAGATAAACTTGCTGTCATTACTGCTTCCAACTAGCACCGCCTCCAAACTGGGAATAGAAAAGACAGTCCCTCACATTGACATGTACCAGCTGCTGGCTATTTTCACAGGCCTATAACTTATATAACCAACCTGTGCTTTTAATAGAAGGTTAAAGACTGAAGTGGTAAATACAGCACCATTTTGGAGGCTGAAAATGGCAAGACTGTTTACTAACCTCTGTCTGGTAATTCTTAGTTTCATAGTGGTTCAAGTTCACGATTGGCAGAACCCAAGGGTTGAGTGTGAAGATTAAATTACGTGTTCAAAAGCAGTGGACTTTCAGAAATTCATATGTTTAGTTTTTCTCCCACTGTCAACTTTAAAAACTTCCCCTTTTTAAAAAAAAATAATAATCTTCAAATGTAAAGCAGCAGGATCTGACTCAGTAAAGAAGTTTTCAAAGAGAGGCTTGTGAAAAGCACCATCTTTAAGAATACTTGTAGTTCTGGTGGAGGAGAATGTATGTTGAAGGAAGGGTTCAAGTCATCTGAGAGCAAGAGTGGAGTACGATTAAATTATATACTGAACCGTTTCTGGTGACTAGAGTAAATTTTTAACGTCTTGATTTTTCAGTTTGACCCAGTCTTTATCAACCTAAAAACATTTGTAGCTTGTGGACAAATATCCAGCCTAGGTACTTGGGTAATCAAAGCACCTTGAATTGCAGACTGGAAGAGTGGCATGGGGTCCATCTGCTGCCTCTTTTGCTCAGATTTGTGTGCTTTCTGCTTAAAACACTAATTGAAAATATCCTTGTTCAAATTTCTCTTTGGGATTGGGGGCCATGGCCCACAACATGTACTGGTAAGATGTGGTTTACTTGAGTAACTGCATGTCTTCCCTCCTGCCCCCCATTCCTTTTCAGCATGTGTTGCATCTTCCTTTGCCTGAAACCCGTAACCTGGACAAACTCATTACCAAAGACTCTTATCCGCTTCTGTTGTTACAGAACTCGATTTTATCTTATGGGAGGGATATGGATATTCATCCAGTACCTTTGTACTCTTAACCAAGGTGTGTACATATAGCAGTGTCAACAGATTAGTGTTAGTCTTTCAGTTGATTATCCAGTTAAGATTCCCATGCTGCTGTAAGGTGCTTGCAGTAGCCAGGAGAACTTGCTGTCCTGGAACATGCCAGTCATATGTCTTGCAGTTGTGAAATCAACTTCATGAATCTGAGCTGCATATTAACTGATCCAAGTGTTCAACTGGTTTTAGCTCTGATATATCAAATGTTACGAGTCTTACAGTTTTTAGGCAATATATATGGAAGAAACATCTTTTTGAAATCACCAGTTTATGGTTGTGGACCATCACGGGTAATCTGATTTTTAGGAAAACGGTGTCAAGCTAAAATATTTTACCTTCAGCAAATGACCTTCATGTTGGGTACAACCACATAATACACCTACTGCAGTTAGGGCAGCCTTACCCTGGTGGCCGTCAGATGTTCCCCCTGCCATGTGGCAGGGCGGGCAGCTGGTTGGTATGCCTCAGGTCCTCGGAAAAGGCCAAGGATGCAGGGTGTAGCATCTTACAAGCACGCTGGGGGGGCTGCCCAGCGTGCTTGTGGGACCCTTCCTCATCTGCCCCGCCACGCATCGAGCTCCGCAGTGGGGCTTTGAGCAATGGGCACTACCTCCAGTACTGCATGCCCATGTTGCAGCCCAGGGGCAAGGTAGTGGGTGGGCCAGGGGAGGGTGAGTGGGGCAGGGACAGGAGCCAACTAGTCGACAGCAGCCCTCCCATTAGGTTTTGGGGGGGGGGGGGCAGGGGGACAGTTTGCCCTGCTTCCTGCACTGGCCCCAAAGTGTCGGCAGCAGTTGTCTGCCACAGCTCATATGGCTGCACCTGTTAAGTATACTCTGAGCCTATGCTGCAGACATGCTTATGTGAGGTCTTATGCAGCATAGGCATTTTGCAATTGAATGAATTGTCCCTTAACCCACGAGTAAGCTTCACCAGGTGGGAGTAGGAGTGAGTAGCATTAGCTGCTTTAAGCCAGTCTTGCTGCCATCGGTCTGTCCCAGATCACGTCGGCTTTTAGCTTGATCAGCAGTGGAGGAGCTGAAGTGTTTGCTTTTCAAGCAGGTCTTTTCCCCAGCTCACTAAATGGAGTAAAGTGCCCCAGACTAACTTAATAAAATGGAATAAGGTGTCCATTGAGGAGGGGAATTCATTGTGAGAAACAAGTATCTAAGGATCTAACTGCCATATATCTTAGTTTTGTTTTTAAGTAAGTTTAAGTGAACAGTAATTAAGGTTAAAAGAATTCCACAACATCCCAATTCCCTTTCCAGGCAGTTTTTTTAAAGAAGAGATGAGACGGCTCTAAAAGGATTGAACACCAGGGCTCCTCCTGAGAGAGCCCCATTTTTTTTCAGTGGTTTATTATATTGGAAAGAAATTTAATCGCCCTTTTCATAATCTTGAAACAAGAGAACCTCCTTGGATTCCTCTTTAGATCTGATTCCCATAAGTCTGTAGAAAAGAAGTAATTTGTCATGCTGTGCCAGAGGGAATAATTACAGACTAGTAAAAAGAGGAGGGGCTGGGAACTAATCCAATCTGAGCCATTAACTGTGACCTTGGGCAAGTCACTTGACTTCATGATTTAGCTCAGTCTAGCAGTAGACTGGCCTGGTTACCTAGATGCTGCACATGACTTGACTTTCCCTGTAGGTAAAATGTATGTCAACAGTGAACAATGGGAAGCGAACTTGAAAAAGTGAAAGCATCTGCCAGGTATAATACAGGGCAGGGAGCAAAAATTAATTTCTCTGCATTGGCCACCTTATCTAGCCTTCATCCTCTTACTTGAGAATACCCATGGCCTTGTTTAGACTATTTGATATAAAGAAATCCCATCTTCCCAGTTATCCCCGCACTTGAATTTTAGCTCTGAAAGCTTGAGACCTGCCATCCAAACCCAGTTAAAGGCAGTAGGTTTGAATTCAGTAATATTTGTTCCAGTAACATTCCAGTTACTGTTTGAACTTTGACTCTTTAGAGCAAGATAAATGGGTGGAGTAGGAACTTGGTTATGCAATCTACATCATGCAGCCAAAGCCGTGCCGAACCATTCGTCACTGACAGACGGTTTACTCTTTGGTGCTTGTATCGTGTGCCTATCTGCACTTTTCAGTTAGTCCAACTGTCTGGCAGGCAGATTATCTGTCCAATGACTCACGTATTATGTGTTGATGGGGCATGATAGCATAGGTAGGGAAATATGCTGTACCTGTATTAGCAAGTGCAAATTCTATCTCCCATTTGTACCTTGTCTTCCATCACAAAACTCAATAAAGGACAAACAAGTGGAAAACACTATCCCCCCCCCCCTGCCAAAACTAAAGTAACCCAAAGGCTGTTTTTGATGTGATTTGTGCCATTTAAATTCAAAAGCAAACAGAGGCCAGTATTATCGGCTCATGACAGATCTACTCGCAGACAATCATTCTTCCTGTCTTGGACCCTTGCCCATGTGTATTATTGTAATTTCCAGCAATTTAAAAAAAATAATAATAAAGCAATAAAGCTAGGATAAGCTGCTAGTCTGTGATTTACTGCCTGCTGCGTCAGGCATTAATTAGCCTTCCTGGGTTCAAGCCACCTAGCTGCTAAATAAAGGCAGGAAGAGCAGCAGCCAGGGAAAACAAAGCATGAAACACAATTCAGAGTGCATGCAGAAAGTTCTCCCCTGGTTAGAAATTTTAAAGTCTAAGACACTCACTAAAATAGAGGAATGTCAAGCATTGTATTCCAGAATGTTCAAGCATGAAACAACTTGCCTTCCCCGACTGGCCAATTAAAACAATGCCTTGCCTGGATGCTTGGTCTGCCTGCAACCCGTGTTTAATAGTTCACATTATATAAAATTACAGTCCTGTAAATATCTAAAGCTCTCGAATGCTGCTGCCTATATCGTGACCTGAGGGGGTTGAATCCTGTTTTTTCGAAAAGCTTTAAAATTAAAAACACAAATCAGACTGAAGCAGGTGATGCCTTATACAACTGGCATGTATTTAGTTTTTATTTTAATCTCATCAAGGGCCACTCCTATCAAGAATAGAGAATCTAGGTGCTCCAGCTGTATGGACAGTGGAAGTCCCATCTGCAGCTGAATTCTGAGAACCAGACACGTCCATGTACAAACTGCTGAGACTGGTCACTAAGGAAGGGTTTTAAAATATTGGGTATTAAAAAATACGTGAGCCTTTAGAGCATTTCTCTTGGAACAAACTCTTCACTCCTACTGATAAGGGAGTGAATTGCATCTTTGTTTGAAACAAACTACCAGAATTCCCCAGTGCATTTAAATGAGCTCATTTGAAACCTTACTAATGCATGGCTATTACAATAGACTAGGCAAGGCTGTAATTCTGACAATTCTCATGTTTTGAACTCTAGAATAGGAAGTACACTTTAATGGATTTTTCAATGTAGGATTTGTGGTTTACTCTGTAATAGCCTCTGTGGGGCAACTTGCTCAAGAAAGCAGTACTACATTATGTGACATGCTAGGAAGTGTGATTCAAGCTGTGTTAATGCACATTGTGATTAATCAGCAATATTACTGCCTGAGAGCTGTACTCTTGCTGTTTCTCTATCAGTGATGGATTGTCCTATCTGGCAAGAAAATGGAAGATGTATCCCAGAAACCATATTTTCTAAAGCCTTAGAATTCCAAGTTCTCTGTTGGTACATCACCTTAGCAGAATATGGCAATAGTGCCTTCATGATGCTTTTCCCAACAAGAATTCAAATCTGCTGATTAAAGGAAATACTCCCTTTGTGAGGAGACTAGTGCCTTCAACATGAGATTACTTGGTTCTGTATGAGTAAGGCCTCTTAATAACATAAGTGCCATTACTGGGCCAGACCAATAGTCCATCTAGCCCAGCATCCTGTCTACGACGGTGGCTTGGGAGAAGCACCCAACAGGTCACAATGGAGGATCCATTCCCTGTTTTCCCTCAGCTCCCGTCATGTTCCCTGATCCTGTCTGGCTAATAGCTGCTAATGGACCTATCTTCCAGAAACTTGTCCAAACCTCTTTTAAACTCGGCTCTAGTACTGGCCCTTACCACAGCCTCTGGCAGTAGATTCCACAACCCAATTATATGCTGAGTGAAAAAATATTTTCTTTTATTTGTTTTAAACTTGCCACTCATGAGTTTCATGGAGTGTCC
The DNA here is from genome assembly GCA_003113815.1 of Sphenodon punctatus. NCBI lineage: Eukaryota > Metazoa > Chordata > Lepidosauria > Sphenodontia > Sphenodontidae > Sphenodon > Sphenodon punctatus. Next base: position 5,731,343 of record QEPC01005433.1, on the reverse strand, counting down.
CCTAGTTCTAGTACTAGCTGAGAGGGTAAGTAACTGCTCCTTGTTTTAGTTCCACACCACTCATGATTTTATAGACCTCTGTCATATCGCCTCTCAGTTGTCTCTTCTCCAAACTGAAGAGCCCCAACCTACCAAACCTCTCCTCATACGGGTGCCATTCCATGCCCTTGACCATTTTTGCTGCCCTTCTCTATACCATTTTTAGTTCCGCTATGTCTTTTTCGAGATGGGGCGACCAGAACTATGCACAATATTTGAGGTGTGGTCGCACCATTGCTTTGTATAAAGGCATTGACATCCTCAGTTTTATTCTTTATCCCCTTCTGAATAATTCCTAACATTGTTTGCTTTTTTGACTGCTGCTGCGCACTGCGCTGTGGATTTCATTGTATTGTCCACAACAACCCCCAGATTTTTTTCCTGAGTGGTAACTCCTAGCTTAGTACCCAGCATTGTGTACGCATAATTTGGATTATTTTTCCCTATGTGCCTCACTTTTCTAATCGTGCTAAGAGATCGGAGTTCATGTTTTAAGGTAACTTGTATTGGAAAAATGTGTAGATTGTATTCTATTAGTGACCCATCCAAATATTATATCTAAAATACTTTGACTTTGGATTTTGAGACAAAGTTGGAATTTTTCTAAAGTCTTTCTGGATCCTTTGGGAAAGGGCAGGGTATAAGCATAAATTAACTCCGTGGGAGCTGTTGGGTGCTGGTTATTGACAGTGGTTGAGAACTAGATTGTCCTAAAAAAAACAACTGGCAGGGGGTGCCAAAATAGCCTCCTTTCATTCCTTGCCTCTTCCTTAGCAGCTGTTGTTAGCCAAGATCACAAAAAGATGCTAGACTAGCCACTGGCCTCTTCCAGTATAGTAATTACCTACAAGGTGAAAAAGGCTCAATCAAGGCTAGCAACAGTTCTGACAAATGGAGCTCTAATTTATGTGGTGGGTAGACAACTTTTGATCATCAGCAGATGATGTAGCCCTCTTACTCATTCTCAGATGTCGGCTGATCAGAGCATGGCTATTAGCAAGGAATTTGTTGTTCAGCCGCGAAATGGAATGGGTAGATCTAGTGGGAACACTGTTTATAGTCCACTTCACTTCAGGAAGAATTGTTAGAGCAGTCGGATGCCCTGGCGCACCAAACCCTAGTTTTCTGGAGCCATTCAATTCTCCCCCCCACCCCCTTTATTAAACTAGCATTTAATGCATTGGTATCAATGTTTAAACAACCCTGACACAGTAATGCTACCTCTGTTCATTTTAAACAATTTTCCTGTTTGCCAAATCACAGGACTGTTGGGTTTGTTTTTTGTTTAAATCAACTTCAGTTGGTCTATAAATATTTGATACATGAAGATTCTGTTCAGTAAATATTAGAAATTATAATGGATCCAGCTTTCAATTGATCGATGCTGCAGTTAAAGGATGTGACACTTCATGTCGCTTTGACAAATTCACTTTGGCATCTTATCACTGAATTTAAATCCAAGTGCTGTTGGAAATGTCTGTTGTCAAGAGATGATGATTCTGTGGAATAAATGGCCCAGATTACTACTTTTATTTAACCTAACAATTTGTTCATGTAACCTACTGTTCTCTAAGGAGAGCCAGATCTCCCATTTCTCTCCTTAGCTCAGTTTTTCAGTACTGAATGTCTGGGATTAATTGAGCTAGACATAAGCAGTATGACGGGTTCTAACAGGGTAGGAATGAATTGCTATTTTTCAAGTTATTAGATAGTGGAGTGCCTCAAGGTTCAGTACTGGGACCAGTATTGTTTAACCTATTCGTTAATGAACTGGAAAAAGGGGTAAAAATTGAGGTGGCTAAATTTGCAGACAACACCAAATTATTCTATATAGCTAAGACCCAGACAGACACTGAGGAACTACAGAGGGATCTTGAATGACTAGGTCAATGAGCATTAAAGTGGCAAATGAAATTCAACTTTGAGTGCAAGATGATGCACGTAGGGAAAAATAATCCTCGCTTATACACATGGCGCTAGGTTCTAAATGGTTTCACCCAGATTAGAAGGATCTTGGAGTCATTGTGGATAGTTCCTTGAAGATTAACTCTGTGCATCAGTCAAAAAGGCAAACTGAAATCATAATGGTGCTGCATAAGTCTTTGGGACAACCTCACCGTGAATATTGTGTGCAGTTCTGGTTGCCCTGTCTCAAAGACATAATAGAACTGGAAAAAGTTCAGAGAAGGCCAACAGGGATGATAGAAGAGAGAGACTTCCATGTGAGGAGTAGCTCAGCAGACTGGGACTGGATAACTTGAAGAAGAAGCAATTAAGGGGGGAATATGATAGAAGTTTATAAGATCATGTATATTGTTGAGAAAATAAATAGAGAATTATTGTTTGCCTTTTTCCACAATAAGAGAAGCAAGGGGACACTCTGAAGTTAAATTGCAGTAGATTTAAAATGAACAAAAGGAAGTACTTTTTCATGCAGGAGAAGTAGTTTTTCATGCAGAGTTGTGGAAATCATTGGCAGAGGAGGCTGTGAAAGCCAGCAGCATAACTAGCTTCAAATGGAAATTGGATATGTTCTTAGAGGACAGAGCCATAAATACTTACTAGTTGGGGCTTAAACCCGAATGGTTAGCAGGTGATGAGTTGCACCTCTATGACCTGTACATGTACTTCTCTTGAGCTACTGGAGCTGGCCACTGTCAGAGATAGGCTGCTGGTCCAACGCCGTATGACACTACTTAAGTTCTAATCTAACCTTAATGAAAATTTACCAAAAGAAAAAACTTTGCAGTTTAAAAATCTGTTAAATGCACAAAAGTTTTTTTAAAAAAAAGCCTCTTCAAAAACATGAATTTTTGACTCTAGATTAAATTAAAAAAAATTCAACTCCATGCATTGCATAATTTCACAATTCAGTAACGAAGAATTTTTTCAGAGTTGCATTGTTTCTGTAGAACTGCATTCTATACAGTGAATTGTATAAAGTTCTCTACACTGACATTAAGTTTTATTGTATAAAGTGTATACAATTTCTATACATGTAAAGGACAGTTAATTCACTCAAAATTGTTCATTGACAAATTATAACTGAAGTTTAACAATGAAAAAACATTAGTTTAGTTGATAAATATGAATAAAAGTATGTTAAGTACATATATTACATTTGTTGATAAAACATGAAATATTCCTAGAAAATTCTGAAATTTCAATGCTTTTTGGCATTTACGTCTTGTTGCAATGTATGGAGTTGAACGTTTTTAAATTGTAATTGTAATGATTTTGTATGTTTTTTGGAGTTTAAGCTAGAGTCCAAAAGATTGTGATGTTTTTGAAGTTTTTTGTTTTTAAAAACGGTTGTGCATTTAACAGAGTTTTTTAAACTAAAGTTTTTTGTTTCGGTAAATTTTCATTCAGGTTAGAACATAAGTAGTGTCATATGGCGTTGGACCGGCAGTCCATCTAGCCCAGTAACCGGTCTCTGACAGTGGCCAGCTCTAGTAAAGTTTTTTGTTTTGGTAAATTTCCAGGTTTTGTGCAATATGATAAATATGTCAGCACTTTAATATATCGGTTGTTGCACAACTTTTAAGTTGTATATTTGACTCTTCTCTCCCCTACTCAAACACACACATGCATGCACTCCCCCCCACCCCCAACACAGTCTCTCTCGCTCACACGCGCATTCACGCTGCCTGCCTGAACTGGAGGGAGTCCCCGATTCGCTTGAGCTTGCAAAGGGAAGGAGTGGGTGACAGGGCTGGGATACACACAGGAGGCCTTACTGACTGAACAGCTGCTGGGCACTGGTTGGCTCTGTCTGACTGCTCTTTCTTTTGCTGGAGAAGGCGAGGCCTCACCTGGCCTACCGTGCTGTGGCCCGGAGTTGGAGAGGGGCCGGTCAGAGGGCTAGCGCTCGTGGTTCAAGCTGCAATCAGTGCCCCTGGTGGCTGTACTCAATAGCAGGGACGTAGCTAGGATGGAATGGGCCCCTGGCCAAGAAGTCAAGGTGGGTCCCCTCTTTGTGTCCCACTGGTGGGCCTGGGGGTGCTGCTATCAAACACATGGCACCCCAAATGCAGTCAGTCTATTAAGCACATCATTATGCCATGAAAAGACAAAGATAACCAGTTGTGCCCCCATAATCAATTCGCACTGCCCCCACCCATAACCAGTTCATTTGCATCCCCTGGGCAGCGTGAATTGATTTTATGGGGGGCACAAATGAACTGGTTATGGGGTGGGGGTTTAAAGACAGTATTCCTGTTAGCAATAATTTCATTAAGAGTTAGTGAAATAGCAGCCATAATAATCTCAGATCCATATTTGCAGATTTTCCAAGATAGAATAGATAGTTTTACATACTAAATTCCTACCCAAGATAGTATACATAAGACAGTTGTGAGAATGTGGCTGTTCTTACACGGGCCTCTCCCACCCCTGAACATGCAGATTTCATGTTCATGGGTGGGGGAGCCCTGTGTGAACGATGCGATGCGCCTGCCCGTGGTGAATGGGGGAATGTGCGCCCGCCTAACTTGCATCCCCACTCATCCCCATGCACGGAGCAACTGGGGAAAACAGTGGTTGCGCCATGGATGCGGATGAATGGAGGGTGAGTGGGGATGCATGTGTGGCTGTGTGCGTGCCGCGCCCACGGACCCCCCCACCTGGCGGAGCTGTGTAAAAACGGCCTGTGAGGAGCCACTCAAAGAACAGAAAGTTGCTGCCTTGTAAACAAGGTTCTTCGAGATGGCTCTGAATGTTCTCACAATACCCACCCTTCAGCCCTGCATGGAATTGTCTTGTATTCCTTGAAAGGGTTGGAAGGAACTGTCATTCTGAAGGGGAAGAGTAATTTTTATACTAGAGGAGCTCAAGACCATCACATGGTCTATTTGAATAGGGTGAGCATGCCGTGCACAACCCAGTTGTGAGAATTTTTGGAGCTGTCTCTGAGAAGCTTCTTTACAAGGCAACATCCTTCTGATCACTCACATGGGGAGGAGTTGTTTGTTTACAATCCGTGTCCCACTGCTGCTGAATCACTACTAGTAGGCAGAGGCAGGTAAGGGATGGGGGACCCCCCCTTCCATGAATTTTAAAAAGTAAATGGGGGAGTTCCTCATCCTAGTCATTAGGGTGATTGTCCATATAAGCCCTGAGCAATTCCCTTCAGGGTTCCATTAAATCGTTCCACTAACCCATTTGTTTGGGGGGTGGTAGGCTGTGGTCTTGAGGTGTCTAACCCCACAGCATATCCAAAGGCACTCCATTATGTCAGCCAGGAAATCCCCCCCACCTCCCCCCCCCAAAATCAGTTAGGATCTCAGAGGGAAATCGCAGCTGAAAGAAAATCTTGCTCATGGCTTCTGCGACTACTGGGGCCTCTGTAGAGCCCAGAGCTGCAGCCTCAGGGTATCTTGTGGCAAAATCTACGAGGGTTAGAATGAACTGCGTCCTTAGAGTCCTGTGTTTTAGAGGCCCCACAATATCTACCCCCACCCTCTCAAAGGGCTCTCCAATAATAGGTAGGGGTTATGGGGGAGCCCTGTTCTTGTCCCAACTCCTTCCTGTTCTCTGGCAAGTCTCACAGGACTTGCAATAGTCTGTTACATTTTGGGCCAACCTGGGCCAGTAAAAGTTAGCGAGCAGTCTCTGGCGTGTCCAGCCCATCCCCATAAGTCCTGCACAAGGTACAGCAATAACTAGGAGTTGCTGCCTGTACTTCTGGGGTACCACTAGCTGGCGATACAGTTCCAGGGTCCCTTCTTGACCCCGTGGGACCCATAACCTATAGAGCAGCCCATTATCCCAGACTATTTGTTCCCTCTGCTCTGGAGTGAACTCCATCACTTGATCCACAGCTGCCTCTTGCAGCTCCTGTAGGCTGGGATCTCTAGAGAACTCCAGACTAAACTCCTCCTGGGAAGCGATAGCGCTGGTTTCTGCTACAGCCTCCTGCGCCTCCCCAGGCTGGATCGCTTCTGCTTCTCCCTCGGCAGGCTCCACCCTGGCTGCGTGTGGGCACACTCTCCCACCCGCTGCCCTTGCCTGGCTGCGGGTAATCACCCTGGCAATGAGGCATGGCCCCCTCATCTTCACATTTCCCTGGTCTGCCCTGGCAGCCTGACCGGACCGCCTGGTGTTCTCCTAGTGAGGTCAGCCTCCCAGAACATCTAGTCCTGCCGGCAGGGGGTTTTCGGGGTCCTCTTCCACCCCAACTTCTGAGAGCACCTCCACTCCCTGCCACTCTATGGGCAGGCGGGCTACAGGGAGACCCTTGGCTGCCCTGTCTTTCCCCAGCCCTTGGCCCATACCTTCTTCCCGGGGATAATATCGCAGGGTGAGACTAGATCCGCACTAATAATTGTCCTCCTTGCCCCAGGGTCTAGTTCACCCATAATGGTTTTTCCTTTTGCTCTCACTAGATCGTTATAGCAGCCTGTTAGTTCCTCAGCATTGGTAATTTGGAAAGCTCTGAGGTTCTTTGGTTCTTCCCCCACCCCGCTCGCACCACAGTTACCCTCTGCATAAAGTCATAGCTAGGGCACTCATTCTCCCCTTCTGCCATTACTTTGCGAACCGGCTCAGTTTTAGGGGCTGCTAGTTTTGGCCGGTCCGCCCGGCTGTGTCCTACTTCCTGGCAGTGAAAATAGCTCCTTCTGGCTGAGATAGGGGGACTGGCCGGGTTAGGGGTCACAGTCACCTTGCGCTCCGCAGCCTGCGGTCCTGCCTCCCGTCTGTGATTCACCTCCCCCTTTCTGAGGACTCCTTTGCTCCTTCCCAGGGCGGGTAGTCTTTCCAATTTGCCCCTCCTGGTTTATCAACAATTGATCAGCTATGTCTGCAGCCTCATCTGTAGTTTTGGGCATCCTGTCCTTAACCAGATGTGTTATCTCTTGGGGACAGCAGTAGAAAAACTGATCAAGTTCATATAGGGCTATGACCTTCTCCCTGGTATCTGCCTGGGCCCCATCAATCCACTTGCTCAGGGGTGGGTTTTAGCTGGGCAGCAAACCCTGCTAGAGATTCCCGTGGCTGGAGGGCCAGGGAGTGAAACTGCTTTCTGAAGTGGTCGGGTCCCAGCCTAAAGCGTCTATACTGCATCCTTAAAGACAGCATAATTGGTGGCTTGTTCTGGAGACACTGTCCAGGACCTCAGCTTACACCCCCCTCCCAAGTCATATAACGCAAGTACTCAGCCTCAGGTACATTCCACTGAGCCGCCTGCCTCTCAAAGACACTCAGGAACACTTCTGGGTTGCCCCCCTCCTTAAAAGGGGTGAAATCCTTTGGTGTCAACTTGTGGGGTGCGGATAGCTTCCTCTGGAGCATGTCAGCCGTATGCTTGCACTGAACTTCCTGGACCTCCTGCTGCTCCTTCTCATGCTGGTATTGAGCCTCCTGTTCTGGGCTCCTCGCTGCTCCTTCTCATGCTGGTGTTGAGCTGCCTTGTCTGCAAGCAGTTTCTCCTGGGCTTCTAGTTTTGTAAATTCCAAACGGGCTCGCATCCTCTCTAACTCAGATTTGGTAGGATTCTCTCCTGGCTGGTCCGTTGCAGGTGAAGAGCCGTAAGAGAGGCTCTGTCTTGTCAGTCTCATCCAGCAGAGACATCTTGAAGTTCCTTATCTGCTGCTTTAACTGCTCGTTGGTTCTCCCCTCTGTTGGGAGCTTTTTATTCTGAGCTTCTCTTATGAGGTCTACTTTGGGTAGTCTATTGAACCCCTTGGGCAGCCCCTGCAGGGTACCTTCCCGGGTTCCGGAACTCATGCAGTTCCGTGCCTTGTCACAGTTTAACTAAACTTTGTCCAGCTGACTCGAAGCCAGACTGGGTTGACCTGATTGCTCATGGCTCAATTGAAAGCCACCTTTTCCTTTAAAAGTTCATCCAAAACTTGCCAGAGGGTTTTCTCTCCCCTCCTGAACACTAAAAGGTCTGGGGTCGAATTGTGTGTGTGGCTGCTAGGTCAGATCCCACCACTGCCACCACTTGTGGTGTAATGGGTCCAGTGGCGGGCAGGGGTACTCTACTCCTAGCCCCTCTCCCTCACTGCGTGCCCATCACCATAACACTCGAGTTGCTGCCACCACCAGAGCTACGAGCTTCGGGGGTTAAGGGCTGCTCTGGAAGCCCAAACCCTGCTCCTTATTAGAGATTGCTTTCCCAGCGTAAGCCGAACTTGGGAAGCGTTTTGGGTCACAGCGCACACACACCAGGCACTCTTGATTAGAGAAAACAAGATTTACAGGTTTTTTTACTAGATAAGTTAACAAAATTACAAGGATACAAAAAGGTAGGGAAAAGGCATTGGACTTGTGAGCAAACACAGGCAACTACAAGCAGGTACGGTAACCTGTTTAGAGCGCGTCTAAGCCGAAACGGTCCCTAACCTTGCTTCTCTGCATAGAAGGAATTACTCAGTGTCTTTCTCTGCAGGGTAAGTGCGCATGTCTTAGCTCTGCAGGGTTTGGTTCTTTCCCAGCTGGATGGAGAAAGATGGGTGTTGCAAGCTAGTCCAGCACAGCTACTGCCTGGCCATGAGGTCTCTGTCTGTGGAAATTTACTAGCCTTCTTCTAAAGGGCAATGCTAGCATCTCAGCTATTGGCTCCCAGCCACAGGTGATCCTGTTCAAGGTGGCCAATCAGTTAGGTTACCTGGCTTCTTTGGTAAGGTGTGGCCAGTCAGATGGGCTGAGGTGAGCACATATCTTTACATGGTCTGGCAGAGTCCCTTGCCTTGGGTCAGGGAGGAACCTAAGGGGTGATCTGGCCAGGAGGGTTTCTCCACAGGGACCCCCCCCCCCTTCCNGGGTTTTCGGGGTCCTCTTCCACCCCAACTTCTGAGAGCACCTCCACTCCCTGCCACTCTATGGGCAGGCGGGCTACAGGGAGACCCTTGGCTGCCCTGTCTTTCCCCAGCCCTTGGCCCATACCTTCTTCCCGGGGATAATATCGCAGGGTGAGACTAGATCCGCACTAATAATTGTCCTCCTTGCCCCAGGGTCTAGTTCACCCATAATGGTTTTCCCTTTTGCTCTCACTAGATCGTTATAGCAGCCTGTTAGTTCCTCAGCATTGGTAATTTGGAAAGCTCTGAGGTTCTTTGGTTCTTCCCCCACCCCGCTCGCACCACAGTTACCCTCTGCATAAAGTCATAGCTAGGGCACTCATTCTCCCCTTCTGCCATTACTTTGCGAACCGGCTCAGTTTTAGGGGCTGCTAGTTTTGGCCGGTCCGCCCGGCTGTGTCCTACTTCCTGGCAGTGAAAATAGCTCCTTCTGGCTGTGATAGGGGGACTGGCCGGGTTAGGGGTCACAGTCACCTTGCGCTCCGCAGCCTGCGGTCCTGCCTCCCGTCTGTGATTCACCTCCCCCTTTCTGAGGACTCCTTTGCTCCTTCCCAGGGCGGGTAGTCTTTCCAATTTGCCCCTCCTGGTTTATCAACAATTGATCAGCTATGTCTGCAGCCTCATCTGTAGTTTTGGGCATCCTGTCCTTAACCAGATGTGTTATCTCTTGGGGACAGCAGTAGAAAAACTGATCAAGTTCATATAGGGCTATGACCTTCTCCCTGGTATCTGCCTGGGCCCCATCAATCCACTTGCTCAGGGGTGGGTTTTAGCTGGGCAGCAAACCCTGCTAGAGATTCCCGTGGCTGGAGGGCCAGGGAGTGCAACTGCTTTCTGAAGTGGTCGGGTCCCAGCCTAAAGCGTCTATACTGCATCCTTAAAGACAGCATAATTGGTGGCTTGTTCTGGAGACACTGTCCAGGACCTCAGCTTACACCCCCCTCCCAAGTCATATAACGCATGTACTCCGCCTCAGGTACATTCCACTGAGCCGCCTGCCTCTCAAAGACACTCAGGAACACTTCTGGGTTGCCCCCCTCCTTAAAAGGGGTGAAATCCTTTGGTGTCAACTTGTGGGGTGCGGATAGCTTCCTCTGGAGCATGTCAGCCGTATGCTTGCACTGAACTTCCTGGACCTCCTGCTGCTCCTTCTCATGCTGGTATTGAGCCTCCTGTTCTGGGCTCCTCGCTGCTCCTTCTCATGCTGGTGTTGAGCTGCCTTGTCTGCAAGCAGTTTCTCCTGGGCTTCTAGTTTTGTAAATTCCAAACGGGCTCGCATCCTCTCTAACTCAGATTTGGTAGGATTCTCTCCTGGCTGGTCCGTTGCAGGTGAAGAGCCGTAAGAGAGGCTCTGTCTTGTCAGTCTCATCCAGCAGAGACATCTTGAAGTTCCTTATCTGCTGCTTTAACTGCTCGTTGGTTCTCCCCTCTGTTGGGAGCTTTTTATTCTGAGCTTCTCTTATGAGGTCTACTTTGGGTAGTCTATTGAACCCCTTGGGCAGCCCCTGCAGGGTACCTTCCCGGGTTCCGGAACTCATGCAGTTCCGTGCCTTGTCACAGTTTAACTAAACTTTGTCCAGCTGACTCGAAGCCAGACTGGGTTGACCTGATTGCTCATGGCTCAATTGAAAGCCACCTTTTCCTTTAAAAGTTCATCCAAAACTTGCCAGAGGGTTTTCTCTCCCCTCCTGAACACTAAAAGGTCTGGGGTCGAATTGTGTGTGTGGCTGCTAGGTCAGATCCCACCACTGCCACCACTTGTGGTGTAATGGGTCCAGTGGCGGGCAGGGGTACTCTACTCCTAGCCCCTCTCCCTCACTGCGTGCCCATCACCATAACACTCGAGTTGCTGCCACCACCAGAGCTACGAGCTTCGGGGGTTAAGGGCTGCTCTGGAAGCCCAAACCCTGCTCCTTATTAGAGATTGCTTTCCCAGCGTAAGCCGAACTTGGGAAGCGTTTTGGGTCACAGCGCACACACACCAGGCACTCTTGATTAGAGAAAACAAGATTTACAGGTTTTTTTACTAGATAAGTTAACAAAATTACAAGGATACAAAAAGGTAGGGAAAAGGCATTGGACTTGTGAGCAAACACAGGCAACTACAAGCAGGTACGGTAACCTGTTTAGAGCGCGTCTAAGCCGAAACGGTCCCTAACCTTGCTTCTCTGCATAGAAGGAATTACTCAGTGTCTTTCTCTGCAGGGTAAGTGCGCATGTCTTAGCTCTGCAGGGTTTGGTTCTTTCCCAGCTGGATGGAGAAAGATGGGTGTTGCAAGCTAGTCCAGCACAGCTACTGCCTGGCCATGAGGTCTCTGTCTGTGGAAATTTACTAGCCTTCTTCTAAAGGGCAATGCTAGCATCTCAGCTATTGGCTCCCAGCCACAGGTGATCCTGTTCAAGGTGGCCAATCAGTTAGGTTACCTGGCTACTTTGGTAAGGTGTGGCCAGTCAGATGGGCTGAGGTGAGCACATATCTTTACATGGTCTGGCAGAGTCCCTTGCCTTGGGTCAGGGAGGAACCTAAGGGGTGATCTGGCCAGGAGGGTTTCTCCACAGGGACCCCCCCCCCCCTTCCATGATGTTGGGCTTCCCTGCATCTCGGCTTTCTCCAGCCCAGGTGCAGGGCCAGGCACGCAGCAGGGCCATGGTAGGCGGGTATCCATGAGGCAACACACATGCCTGGGGATGGCTGGGGCTGAAAGTCCCGAGACGCTTCCTGTGAGGGGCTGGAGAGCTGAGCGGGGACAGGACTAGCCTTTTGGGGGCTCCCCTTCCTGGCAGCAGGGTTGGCACATTGAACAGCACGGGGGTGAGACTCCCAGGATTGATTAGTAGCAACCGAGCGAGTGGGAGGGAGGTGGCAGAGAGTCCCTCCTCACCCCTCCCTTCTCAGTCAGGATGCTGAAGTTCACCACTGGGCTTGTCCCCCCGCTGACAGAAGCATGGGCATCTCTATCGCACATGTGCAAACCTGCAGAAGTGATTTAAAAATCACTAATAACTTGGTTTTGGCTGCACCAATCACTATATTACAGTAGCACTTGGCATTGATTTCATGCTCCAAGCCTGTGAAGTTTGGGGGGAGGGAGGCGATATTGAGGATTCAAAATCGTCAGGACGCTCTGCATTTTGACCACAACCAGATAACATTTAAACAGTCATAACTTTTTATTTTCTACATGGATCTTCTTCAACCATTGCACGTATGATGGCCCCCACAAATATTAGCCATGGATAAATTTTCAGAAATGTAGCTTAGGCGGTTTCCTCAAAATTGGGGCTTCAACCACTCTTCATTATAAAACCAGGGGACTGCTGTGCATTCAGAAGTCAGACAAGTCTTACTTTACCAGAAATCTTGCTGCTGTTGTGGGGAAATGTAGACCTTTGTGGTTCAATAAGCTAGTAAGCTTCCTTTTACAAAGGGGAACTCCATGTCCTAGTGACTTAATGAAAAAATCCCCAGATCTGCCCACAGTGTGTTGATTTCCAAATGTAAAAGTACTCTGTCCCTTTTGGCTTTCCCAACTCTCCCTTTAAAATGAAACAAAATTTCCCACCTTAAACAAACTGCAAATTGTAACTTTATGAAAAATAAAAAGCCAGATGGAAATTGTTTTGAATAAGATCTGGAACAGGAAAGTTGCCAGGAAAAGGGGGGACGATGATCCTCTTCACCCCTTGCTTCTAACGTCGGGAGGTATCATTCTAGAGGGAAGATTTTGTTAGCTGGAGAGCTACATGCATTTAAATTGGCTTGCACCTGTCTGCTAACCCGCCAGCTGTAGTTTAGCTGTCTAAAAGCCCTGTATTGAAACTGTTGCTGTTAACAGATGAGATGACTGCCCACACCAGGTTAGGTTTTTGCCCCTACCAGCCATGTGGCCTCCACCCACTGGACCTGCAGCCCACACTCATGGAGGGGTCTTGGAGAATACGGAGCCCATTGTGCGGGCTAATGTGCATCCACATGTCTGCGTCCTGTCGTTAGGTTACGAGCATTACCTCTGCCAGCACCACCGAGAATCGGGTGGAAATGCTAGTGCGTCTGAGGAGCGACTGCTTCCTGCTTCCCTCTCAGCTTTTGCTCTGTGGCACTGCCTGTGGGGGCTGCCTGCTAGTTAGGCTGGACATACTAAACATGTGAGTGGGGGCTGCATGGACTAAAACTGAACTCCAGTGGGCTATACTTTTGTTTTTTATCCTACGTTCTTTGGGAACTGACAGGTGGTATTGCCATGAAAGTGATTTTGAGTGGGACTTCATGGTGGCTGTCATCCCATAGTGTTTTGGGATCCTTACTCCAGGATCACCATGCAGTTTAACACCGTATGGGGATACATTTTAAAAATGTTCCATGGCAATCAGATTAATGACCTCATCAACAGATTAGCATGGTCTGTGACTGTTGCATCCTCATTCTTTCTCAGCACCCTCAACTTCCATCTTACAGGCCTTGGGAGTTAGTTGGCAGCTTCCCAGAACAGCCTGTTAATACTTGTCATAGTCTGCTGAATCCAGAAGAGGCAGCTTTACTGTAGATATTTAGCAGCTTCCCTGAGAACTGAGGGACCAAGGTCTTTTTCTTGTCTCCCTCCTGAATTGCATGGACGTGGCAAGCTATCAGAAAAGCGTCCACATGTGTCCCTTCATTGTACGCTGGGCAGACGCTGTCAAAACCAGGTGATCTGCCATTCATTGGAGTCAGAGCTGATGGCGTGTCCGATGGTCGCAGTTGACAGCAGAGTTGCTTCAGCTGAAGCTTCAGCTGCACCAGTTGCAAACTCTTATCCAAATCCCTGGTCCGCATCTGGGACTCTGAACTCCTTGACTCCTGCTCCTTGAGGAACTGGCAGCTCGTGGGCAGCCCGTGACTGCAAGGCTTCTCTCATCTGCATCACCGAGAGCCCCTCTTTTGGAATATCTCATAGCTTGCAAGCCTCTTTAAGCTCCGGCCCCTTCAGAGCATTGATCTGAGCAGCCGTGAGAACCTGAGCTGCAGCCATCCTTTTTTGCCTAACTGCTCATGAAATTAGCAAACCCAAAAAAACAAAGCCTGCACTGCCTTGCATTGCAGAAACAGAAACGTCCCCACAGTGCTGTCTGTGACTGCACTGGGACACCCCGGGGGTTCCAACCCTGCCTAGAGTCCTCCTAAAAGGACAGCCTGAACCCCAAAAACATTGGGCACCACTGTGGCAGATCGAGCACGGTTTGGTTTTGGCAGGACTCCTCGAGCCTCTGACCAGCACCTATTCCTGGGTGGATGCTTCTGGTCTCCACTTCCCAGTGCCCCAGTTCCCTACCTCTGCCGGCAGTGCTCCCATAGTCGGGCAGCCTTGGAGTTGCAGAGGTTAGCTCAAGCCTTAGGATAGGGTTTCTCTTGGTAGACAGAATCAGGCTTTCCTGTAGGCCTACGGGGCATTGGAACGATCACACACGCTCCAGTGAAAGAAAACAATTTACTTTAACAAAGTATAAGAAGAAAGCCAGTTGGTAGGAAAGATCTGATAAAGGCAAAGCTATGGCAAGCAAAGGCAACACAAAAAAATTCTGCCTGGACTGTTACCCCAAACAGAGACTTACAAAACAGTGGATTTTAACCAATTTCATCGTGCTTCTTTTCTCTCGGGGAATTACCTGAGGGCTACTTCAACCATTCCAATTAACCCCAAACATTTAATACTACATTATTTCTCTCCACCACAACTTATATTAACCCCAGGCCCACCCTACCACGTCCCCAGTCTTTTGCTAGCCGGCATTCCATGCTGGGCTCCCCAGACACCAGGTGGGGCTCATGGGGAGTTTCAGCCATTGCTAATCCAGCTCTTTTCCAGCTGAGAGGATTCACAGCTGTATTGACCAGTCTCAGTTTTCTGCGATCAGTCTCCAGTATTGGCTAAAGGGGTCTCCTCTACTCTCCCTGATCAGGATCCAGGGAGCCTCGTGAGAGCTGACTGGTCCTGCGGGGCAGTTGCTCGGCCTCCCCGCACTGAGAGAGACTTCTCTCTCCCTCAACACTCCTGGCCGGTGGCATAAATAACCACCAAGGGTAGCTAAAGGGTGGTTAGCTTCATGTCTGTTTTCACCCAACATTAATGGCTGTAGGAAAGAGAGAAGAAAAGGGTAAAAATTGTGTTTCAGCTCCAAAACTGTCACTTGAATGAATTGTACAAATGTAGTAATGTCTTGGAGAATTCTGTAGAATATTTTTAACTGCACATCTAAATTTTTAGGTTTTTTTAATTTGGCTTGTTAAATATTTAAACTATCTTTAATACAAGCTATATTAAAGTATAAAATCATTATCAACTAAAACACTACAAATTCTGAATCTCTGAGCGTCTACCAAGAGGTATGAGTTTGACAGCTTTTCTATTGGGGGGGAAAAAAGCTACTTCTCCTGATTTTTAATTTTAAGACTATATGAAATATGGCATAGTATATCATGTACTCTGTTAAGGACCAAATTTTGTGCGGGATCCAGAGATTGTGCCACTAGCTGCGAGAGAGAAGCTTTTTGTCTCCAAGAGATGCCACCGTATATCTCTTTGAGATCATCCATTAATGATATCTGCATGGTCTCATAACTGGCTTCTGATTGGCTTGGTTCTCAAATTATGAATACTATGACTCTAGCCCCTGATGGAAAGACACCAATGAGCTATTATTTTCTGAGTGTTTGTTTATTTCTGTTATATCCTAATACAGCATGACTCAAATTAGGAGTAAAAAGTGAAATAAGCAAGGCCAGTCAGCATATGACTGTTTGTAGCATATGAAAAATGCACAATTAATAAGAATCTAGCCATATTAATCAGTATAAATAGTTATAGTGTAGTAAACAAGGTGTGTCCAGTCTAGTGTAAAAGCTTTACTTGGATGTAAATCAAAATGTTTTCATGGTTGTAACAGCCCATGAGAATGCACCTTTTCTTAGACAGTAACTAAAGTACAAATGGGAAAGCTTGCTATCAATCAAGACTTTCCATTTTGATTGCTTTAAAGTGTGAATTGAAAATCGCCTCACTTTAAATCTACCCTGTTGGTTCTGATCACTGTTGGATAGTAAAACTAGCAATTAATTTAGTCCTTGGGTTGGCTGGTTTGTTGCCCTTTCTCTTTTTAATCGTCTCACTGCCCCCAAACTTCCTACCATTTGATATCGGTTGTTTGGACTAGTGATCCATCCTTCACAGGTCATTGTTCGAGAGTCTCTGTGGTGAGAGGACTTGGGATCATTCTTTGCCTTGTTGGCTATTTCAAAGAATCAAGTGTTGATATCATCACCGCTCTGCAGACTGCTGCAACCAACCTGATTGTAACCAAGCCAAGCACATGCACCTAAGACTTCGCATCCTTGAATGTTTGTTTGTCTTCTCCCCTGTCTCTCCCACTGTCCCCTCTCCCTGTCTCCCCCCTCCTTGTCTTTTAGATTGTAAGCCACAGGCAGGGACCGTGTCCCTTTCTATGTTCTGTACAGCACCAGGTACATGACTGGCGCTATATAAATGTTTGTTATAATAATAATAGCAGCCATCTTCTCCCTCTTCCCCCGACATCTCTCTCCTCACAGTATCTCTCGACTCCCCCTGCTGGTTGCTTTGAGACTGCTCCTTCTGGACCACCCGGACTAATCAGTCCTACGTTCTTGTGAGGCGGTTACTCTCAACCTCTTATCCCTGGGCTGGGTCTTCTCCTTTGTGGCAGCTGCATCTGTCAGGATGAAGACAGTGTCCTTTGGGGAGAAGCGCTTTTATACCTTTCCAGCCTGGAGTTGGAATTTGCTAGGAGTCTCCTATCTAGACCTTTCTGGGTGTAGACAGGAACTTCCCAGCCCCCTTTTGTCCAAACTTGGCTGGTGAAGTACTCTTGCAGGTGCAGCCCTGTTGAGAAGAGTTTGGCCATGATTGGTACTCCTTGTCTGCCCTGCCCCATCTATCATAACTTCCACAAGTGGGTTTCCTTTACCTAGTTGTGCCTTCCACCTCTATTAAGGAATACAGTGCCATGTGCCTTAATACAGAGAACATAATGTTCTTTTAAGGAAGTCATGGCCATTCAAGATTATACAATGCCCCAAAATGTATTGTCAGACCCAAGTTGGAACAACCAGCTTTGAAAAAGCAAGAGTTCAGTCTACCTATTGCTTCTCCTACTCTTTTCGCGGTCCTGTGCATTAAAAAAAAATGCTACACATTGTTGCCTACAATGAAACTGCCAAAAAACCAATAATCACCTGGCTATTTTTATTTACTTAATTAAAATTTATTTATAAAAATTTACTGCCTCTTTGCTTGCTTTGAACACTTGGTGAAATCAACTCTCAATAGCACACTATGAGCCTCCTATTTCATTTTATTAAAAACACCATTTTATTTATATAGTGCTCCCCTGCCAAATGACACTCTGAGCACTTTACAGAATCAATACAAATAAAACATATAAAATCTTTTAAAAAACAATTTAAAAGGAGAGGGTCATGAGGCAGGACAATACATTAATTGCATTGAAATTTAAATAGAAAAACAAAATGCTGTCTTTAAAGAATGGATTATTTGAGTTAAGGGTTTGAAAGTCTCCTTTAAAAAAAAAAAAAAAAAAAAAAAAA